>NW_006495273.1:14750842-14789880 GCF_000471905.2 Amborella trichopoda | reverse complement strand
AACGTAAACGTTAAAACGTTAAAGTAAGTAGTAAGTAAGACGTACGTAGGTAAGTAAGTAGGTTAGGTTGGTACGTACGTCTACTAGTGTGTGTGTACTATATATATATATATATATATATATATATATATATATATGGGAAAGGATTTGGTACACCGGCTCGCATATGGGGCTTCGTACGCCAACGGTGGTGATTGTTTTTCTCGATCATGTTGATTTTAAATCTCCAGAGCCCTACAGTATTGAAAAGAAACCAACTGACAGCATTGTCCCGTCTCTCCCTCTCGTGCGATGGAAAATCTCTCTCCCAACTCCCGCCCACCTCTCTCTCTCTCTCTCCATATCCCACCCTCCTCTCTCTATCTTAAGCTCTGTAACTCATCTCTCTCTGGCTGGCCCCTCTCTCTCAAACCCTCAATGAACCTCTCTCTTAAATCCTTGTTGGCTAGCTGCCCTTTTCTCTCTCAATCTCTCTAAAACTCGCCCCTCTCTTTCAATCTCTCTCCCGCCTACCCCTCTCAGCCCCTCTCTATACATCTCTCGTTGCCCATCCATCTCGTTTTGGGATTTTGGTTGTTTTGGGTTTTGGGGGTTTGATACAGTTACAAAACCAATTGAAGCTATGATAGCAGCTATGGCTAACGCAGAGGTCGATGATGATGTCTTGGGTTTTGATCCAACAGCTCAGAAGCTCGAAACTGAAATGGCAAGAATTTTGGGTAAAGAAGCAGCCCTTTTTGTGCCTTTTGGTACAATGAGTAATATCTCGTTGTCCATCTCTCTCAATCTCCCTCTATGCCCCCCCTCTCTCTAGAAATACAACTTAAAATACAAATTTCAGAAATTTTCTATGCTCCATTGCTGCTGCAAAGGTGATTGGGATAATCTTAAGTGGATTTGAGGTTCAGGTACACTATTTTTTATTCTTTATCCATTACTATTTTATTTTGATTTCTAAAGTCGATTTCTTTATTTTTTTAAGGATATTTTTTAATCTTTTAATCCTTTTTTTTTCTAGAATATTGTGTTAGTGCTTTATTTTGATTTTTACATGTGATGAATTTCTTGTTTTGGGTTTTGGGGTTGTGGTTGTTTGGGTTTTGGGGTTTTGGTTGTTTTGGACTTTGGGGTCGCTGTGCATAAGCTTTGCTCTGAGATTCGCTCTCAACATGATAAAACAAGTTTTTTTTTTGTTTTGGGCCCCCTCTATCTCAATCTCCCTCTTGCCCCCCTCTCTCTTTAAAAATACAACCTAAAACATAGAAAATTTCTGAAATTTCATAAAATTTATGTACTTACATAAAAAATTTCTATATAGGAAAATTGTGTTACTACTCTTTGATTCAGAGCTCTTAAATTTTTTCTTTTTTTTGATAATTGGTATGGGTCTCATTTTCTTAGCATGTACTTAAATTTACGTAGAAATTTTATCTCCATTGGGCAATAGTTAGATTCCATTGTCTGCACGGAACTATAATGCAAAGCTTTTGATTTTAGCCTAGCTTCATGGGGTTTTACTGAAAATGCAATCCAGTTTGTTGCTTAAATAAAATGTACTTAATGTTATGACTTAGAGTGCATCATACTCATAGAATGGCCTGTAATCAGATCAAAATACTAACTGCATTCCTCTTCTCTATTTTTTGTTCTAATCTTCTTTATCCTAACTATGTCCCTGCATTTACTGTACATCACTTTTGTAGAGGCTTGTCATTGATTGCCCTGATTCTTTTATTTATGAATTTAGAACATCCATAATGAGTGCATACATAGGTGACATTCCTTTTTTTATCATGGTTACTTTTAACTAGATTTAATTAGCTTTTTTATTATTCAAAAAAGCATATACGAGGTGCTTTAATGAATTTGCAGGACATGACATTAGACAAGATTGAACTTAGGCACATAAATTTCGATCTTGTGTTCCTTGAAAAACCTATCCCAATTAATCCTTCCTCCAACTATGCATTCCCTCATCAATATGAATACATGCACCGGTATTCTAATGCACCCAAACATCATAAATCGAAATGGTGCCTCAATTGCTCATCTTTTTTGATCTATTACTAAGCTAAAAAGGCAATTATAAGTAGTTGAAAGTGAATTAGATAGTCCAATAACGTCTCAAAAAGCTTTGTATAGTATTGACCCATCTTACTTTTACTTTATTGGTTGATGAGGGTTATTTGTTTCTTATAGTTGGGGAATTATGGAGGAGAGAGAAAGTGGAGGAGGATTTGGTTTGGGAAGAAGGGTATGGGGTGCAAGGGTTTTGCAGAGAAGGGAAAGGAGGTGGTTCAGGGGTTTTTGTGGGTGTGAGGTATTTTTTGTAAAATTGCTTGAGAGAGAGTAACTCTTTTTTTGCTTGAAAATTTTGGTTTTTGAGGGTTTTTTATTTTCAGTGGTTGAATGAGTTTGTGTTTTGTGACTGTGTATAAATGAATTCATCTGCAATTTGAAATCAGTAGCTTAATATAGCACCCAATGTTGTTCGATGCTGCCTTTATCTTTGAAATTGTATAACCTATGCTATGTTGGATTTTTACCCTGTGTTGTTGGATATTGTTGTCTTCATTTTGTTGTAATTACCATTTGGATAATAATGCATGTAAAAACTTTAATTGTCTTTATTTTTCCATGAATGTTTTCGTAAGTTTTTCTTATGAACTTAAGGTACAGATTAGTTACTCTCTCTCCCTCTCTCGGCATAAAACAAGTAAAGAAGAATTTGTTTGATTTTGACTATCTTTTATTGAATTTGGCAAAGCATTTTGTGTTACTGTATAATTTTCCCATGAATGTTTGGGCAGGTGGAGAATGTAATGTAGTGATTGCTTGCATGTTGAATTGTTAGTGATTGCTTCTTATTGCTTGCAAAAATTATAGACAACATGAATATGATTATTGAAATACAGTGTGGTTTTGTGAATTACGTTGAGTGCAACAAAGTGATTTGAAATTGGTGGCAAGCAACTGGCTGAAGGCGAATATTGGAGTTGATAATGTTTTGGGCTAATCATGTGTATTATAGAACATGAACAGGAGTTGAAAGACAGTGTGGTTTTTTGTATTGCATTGGGTACAACGCAGATCCATTGGCACTTCTATTTTACTTGTACACTTGTGTGTTGCATTTTTCAATAGTGGAACATTGATCTAGTGGCGCGTGTAGTTTTCTTTGTACAATTGTGTTGTTGCATTTTGTAATAGTGTAACATAGATCAATTGACATTTTGAGCTCATATATATATTTAGTCTTCGCTCTTGTTGTAGGAATGCATTAATTCTAAGAAAGAGATTAAACATGGTCAACCAAGCCAGTTTCATGATCAAGCCAGTTTCTCATTCTCTCTCTAAACAAGTAGTATACGATGGACTCTCTCTCAAAACATGAAGCACCATGGAAGAGAGCGAAACTCTTGCCTCACTCAGCATTGAACCCATGCTCTTGTCTAGACTAAAACATGAAGCCATAACGCAAGTGAGAGAGTGGCTAAACCTCTCTAAAACATTGGAATTCATCGCACTCATTGCCCTCAAATTGGATACATGGCGCTGTGTTTTTTCGGACATCACAATTTTATTGTTGAAGATTTTGAGAACACCTAGCTTCATCATTTTGCAAATTACTAATGAATTGATTTTAAGTTTACTTGAGGAATGAAACACACTTTTAGATAATCTTGGAATGCCATATCTCCTAGATATGAGTTATATTGAAGTATTGATAATTTGGGAACTTAAGGGCCCTCGCTTAACACTTTCTTTTTTATATGTAACTTGGGGTCAAATTCATGAAATCAAAATGGAACAAAAATGTGATATTCACTCCCAATTATTAGTATGTATATGAATAGCTACAGCAGTGCAACCCAACCAACACATATATCTACTAGAGTTTCTAGTTTTTTTGAGAGACAATGTCAAGTTTCAATAAGCAAAGGCGCACCAAACAAAGCTTTTCTCTTGTATAGAATAACAAAAATTAATTACTATACCCAATTGTACTAACATACATTAATATTATTTAACCTACTATCCACATTACAATACATCACCAAACAAGTAATAGTGATATGAAAATTGAAATATAATTGTAATGATACAAAAAGAGGAACACTTGTTGTGGGTTTTACTCTTGTGCCTGTTCCTAATCTGGCCCTGCACCGATGATGCAATCTCTTGAGTGATGGAGCTCAATATCCCGCAACTACCAATCCTCTCCTCATTTACTGTCTTAACACATAGTGGAGAAAGAATGAGTCTACTAAGTGGACCCAAATCACATATATTTCCTGATTACTTCGACAGACTTGCATGACATTGGATATGTATGGCTTTGTGGCACCATAAGCAATGCCATGTTGGAGAAGCACCAAGGAATGGGACACCACATGGTTCATCACAGTAACAACAACTTGTAGATAGCTCTGAATTGTCTTCGAATGCCATCCATCCCTTTGACCAATGAGGCAACAAATGATGACCCAGCTTGAGCAACACACTTACAATCTTTTGCCACATCCTTGGAGTGAGACACATGGGCTGCTACTCCACAAGAAGAGCAAAGTTGAAAGGAAATGTGAAGGACCTCCTTTAAACAAACATAGCATGTGCGTCAAGACATTCTAATGTTTATAAATAAGTGCTAAAAGGACAGGAAAGAGGTTAAAAATTTTCAACAAATCAAGACATTCTATTGTTTATAAATAAGTAGAGAAGATGAGAATATGAGATAAATAATAGTCAAAAGAAAAATGAGACAGGTAAAAAGAACTTTCAAGATGCATGGACATGAGAAAAAGGTTTTTCTGATGCCCAAATATCTTCAAAATGATCATGTCGACATCAAGATGCATGGACATGAGAAAACAAATGGACTTCAATTTTTGTAAATAGTGCATCTTGTAATGCATTTTGAACTGTCAATTTTCACGATTTTCAAGTTTTCATAGATCTGCTCGATTTACACTATTTTTGGGGCTTTAAATTTTATAATTAAAAATAAAAATATATTGCTGTCACAAAGATTTCCAATATTGAAACCACATTTCTTGATACCATTTGAAGGTGGGCTTTACTTTGATTGTTTAAAGCCTCGGCTCTGTACAAACCGCACCTTTTTGATATAGGTCCATTTTCATAAGAAATATATATATCATTACTCTGGTGTTTCTTTTAATATTTTAATAACAGAAATTAGAAAAATGAAAGAACTATCTTCATAATTGGCTAACATTGCTAGATACTCAATTACAAGAGAACCATTAAAGAGCATCAGCAAAGGATCCAAGAAACTAGCTTGTTCATGCAAATGAGAACTCAAATGCGAGGAAGGTGTCCATCCTTCAATGTTTGCAATAAAATCTAAGTTCTTAAGTTTTTATGTTTCAAAAATTGGAAAAAGTAGTCACAAAAAGGGAGTCACATTCTAATGGACCCAACATCTTTTTGTTCTGATTTTATCAAGAAATATGTTGTTTCTAACAAATACCATAGCTTGAAGAAAAGCAAGAATATACCATTATGTAGGCTCTCACAGAAGTCTGAAGACCATATGCAGTTTCAAATCGCAAATTAATAAAAATTGAATTATATGAGAGAAAAAACCGAAAAGCCAAACTACGAGATTGGAATACAAGGATCCCATCCACCAACAACTAGAAAAGAGTGGATGTTGTGATACCCAATTCCAGAATCTTAAAACAACTCTTGGTCCACAAATATCTATATTGAAGAGCACCAATAATCACAATTAGACTGAATCTTCTTCACATGATGAAAAGCGCATAAAACCAAATTAATTCAAATGGTATTCACAACATTTTACCTTTGCCCACAAGAGGTTAACTAGATTAATTCAAATGGTATTCACAATATTTTATTATCATGGTCTCATTGGTAATCACGAGTATGCAATATCAATCGAATTGAGACCATGTCATTTTCATTAAGAAAAATCAGAAAAGGAAGCTAATGGCTCACTGGCAGATCATGATTTGAGAAAAAAGTGAATATATTCGGTTGAATCCTTCGTCTCTATACCTTGATGTTAAAGAAAAAAATGAAATTGTCAAGAAGCCAGACAAATTAATGGGCAATATAAAATTGGTCTGAAGACCAAAACACGAAGAAATTTGGCTTAACGTTAGATATATTGATTTAGCATTTGAAGTTTACTTTTATAAAAAGCGGCATTCAGAAATTCAGGTGATTTCAGCTTAGAGCCTTGGACACAATACAAGAGTTGCTAATTAAGCACATGCTACTAAATAAATTCATTGTAAAATATTAAAAGCAGGCTTAGCATAAATATTGCAAAAGTTTAACAAATTCTAAATCACAATTACAGAAAAGAAAACCCAATCAAATCGTTATTTCTTCTCTTTTTTTTTATTTGTGATGGGCCTATAGATAAATCATCAAACACTAAAATAATTGCCTATCAAACAATAATAATCTTAAAATCCAATTCGACACAGAGCACCACAAGAATACACCATCCATAAGAAAAAAAAAGAGCATATAAGAACTCCAAAATTTAGTTACCCAAATTTCAGCTATCATATCAGAAGAGAAAACATACTTAGCCTATTGAAATGTAATAGATGAAAATGTGTTACAATATTTGAAAAATTTGATTTTGGACTTTGTGCTCATTCAATGGCACATCATTAACCATCCCATTTCAAATCTTTCAGTTAGTTATCATTGTGACGTCCTAACATCAAAATTAAATGGTATTATTATATACATTTCCTTGTATAATATTAGGACATGCACAAGCATCAACCATTACTTTATGAAACACCAATGCCAAAAGCCTTAACGTGGTTTATACGTATGAGTCGTCCTTACATCCCTTTAAGGCAGGGCACGCACGTTGGCTTTTAAGTGGCTTAAATTATATTTTGATGTTTCAAAGATAAAACAAGTTAGAATTTTAAGTGGCTTAAATTATATTTTGATGTTTCAAAGATAAAAAAAGTTAGAAGTCTATTTGTTCTTTGATTGTCATCCACATAGGTTAATTTTATCCTTTTCTCTATAATTATTTCATTAATAGGTGAATGGTATCATGACTTTCTAATGAAAGAATATAGTCATCATCACAACTACAACATTCAAATATCAAGGATCTTTTTTCTCTATTATCTTTTCCTTTTGATGCCTTTGAACAAGACGAATCAACAACCTTAATTACAGAGTAAAAAAGATAAAAATTTAATTGCACCTGTTATTCTCTATTGTCATGTTAAAATTTGGACACGGAAAATCGGCATTTTTATCCATCTATTGTCATGTAAAAATTTGGACACGAAAAATCGGCATTTTTATCCAACTAACGACATGGACAATTTGTACACCATCTTATACTTAATATTCCAGACAATTTCTTCCAAAAAAAAAAAGGGATGTTTTAGCCCACCTTTACCCATTCTCTTATCTAGAGAGAGTATCTTTTGAGAGCCACATGATGTTCGAGAGAGAGGAGAGTGTTTTTTTATGGCAAGACTATAAAACATTGTAATGGGCACTTGAGAAATGAATGGTTAAGATTTATGTTACAGAGAGAGGGAGTCTTGATGGCAACATGTGAGTCTTTCCATGGTCATGTGGAATGCACATTATTTAGCCTCTTGAGCGAGAGATTGTTGGAGTTCAAATTTATCTGACGTAGTCAATGTTTTCTAGCGGCACGATTTCACATTACCCGTCAACCCCATAATACATTTTTACTTGTTGGATGGGTTGTTGGATGGGTAACATAGTTCACGATTTTTAAGGAAATGTTGGATAATGTATTTCATTATGTACCCAAACGTTTCGTAATCTATTTCCACGTGGTAGAAATACGAATACAAGTATCAAACGCCCCCTTAATATTACTTTCAAATGATCACCTAAAAACTAATGCTTAACAAATGATTGTGCGTCTCTTTACATCTACATGGTTACCATTAAAAAAAAGAGATAAGACCTTGTTTCAGGTAAAGTCTGTTCTTTTACATAAAAAAAGAAACTTACTTTTGTTCTATTGGATAAAGACAGGATACAGGCATGAGGTAAAATTGTCTCAATAATAGGCTTTTAGAAAACAATCAACGAAATCAGCCACAAAACCTTGTGTAACCTTTAAGCAATTTTTTGAGGGAAAATCCAACGCTCAAAAAGCCCATAGAAGGAATCTTTCCGTCTTTTGCAGTATTGATTTATTCCCCCGCCCCAACAAAAGAAAAAAAAAAAATCTCTTGATTGTTGAGTGAGGATGGGGTCCTGGATTAAGACACCGTAATCCCAAGCCTCTCAATCGGATTCCCGGCTGTTTCCACTCTTCATCACATCCTCCACAAATGCAACTATATTCCGATCCGACGAGCACCCTGGGCAAGCCCTGCCCGTGTGGCTTCTTTCATGTCCACGCTTTGGCCTTCATTTCTTCTGCTGCTGCCCCTTGCGTCATGGATGTGATGCACTTGGCCACTTCCTCTCTACTCACTACATCATCAGGGCCTGCCCTGAGACGACGGCCGACCCCGAGCACCTCCACCAGGAACATAGCATTGGTCGGTTGGTCTGTACATTGCAAGATGGTGATTACAGGCACGCCTGCTGTGAGGATCTCTAAGGTTGAGTTCCACCTGCAGTGGGTCACAAAACATGCTATAGAAGGATGGCTCAGCACTTCTTCCTGAGGGCACCACGGCACTACAATCCCCTATCCTTCTACCTCCTCTAAGAAGCCTTCTGGCATTATTGCTGTGTTTGATGAATTTTCCGGTGGCTTCACCACCCATAGGAATGGCAGTGTGCTGGCCTGGAACCCCCATGCCATCTCCTCCATCTGCTTGAGAGGCAGCACCACAAGGCTCCCCACTGATATATAAACCACCAATGCTGCCCGCTTTGAGTTCAACCACGTTAAGCATTCTGGAGATGCATCCCACATATCCTTGCAGAGGTCGGAGATAGATGGCTACGGCCTTTCGAGAAGAACCTGTGGAACAAGCGACCCCACAAGTCTTATTGGGTGTAGCCCCTCAACAAATCGGATCTCCTCTGGTTCTAGGTTATCAAACGAGTTCCCCAATACCATTCTAACATCCCCGAGTCTTGCATAAAGCTGAGTTATAATCCTCGGGAAGGTTTTGTATGGGTTTGATGGCAAAGACAGGGATGGTAAGTCCTCGAGATTCAGCTCAGGCAGTCCCGGCAAATTGATTGGGACCTCGCCATTTGATCCCGATCCACCAAAAACACGATAATAGTAACTGTAGACTAACGAAGATTGGATCCACAACACTGAACAAGGGATCTCAAGCTTCTTGGCCACATCAACCACCCATGGTGTGAACGGGCTCGTAACGATGTAAGTGACTTGGCGGCCATTTGCTGCTAGTTCCTCAACCAGACTAGCAAGGCTCTCTCTGCCCAACATCTCAAGCTTATCCATGTAGTCGTCAAGATTCACGTTCGGGACTCGTGAGTCCCAACCATCGGAGAAGAACTCAAACTTGATTGTGCCCTCAGCCTCGACCGCGGCTCCCATGCCTCCCTTGAGGATGCGCTCTCGGCCGGTGGTGGTGGTTGCAAGGGTGATGGTGATACCCCTCGAGGCAAGGTGCCCTGCAAACTGGAGCACAGGGTTTAAGTGACCTTGGGCCGACAAGAAAACGAGCATTATATGCATGGGTTCTCTAATCTCTCAATTTTCCAAAAATTGGATACAAGAAGTTGGGGGTGTGGGAGAAATATATAAAGGGGGATGCATTCTCGTCGTTTTGCACTCCACGCCAAAGGTGACGCAATGCGTAATAAAATTAGCCACAAGATTTCCTCCTCTAAGTGGAGGATACTATTTGTTTCTCCCTTTGGCAAAATGCATAGATACTTTTTGGATTTCAAATTTTGGGATGTAGTTTTCACAACCTATAAAAAAATATTATTAAAAAAAATCCAAAATAAAATTTTAATGTATTTAAAAATAGATATGCCTCAGGACTTAATTAAGACTATCTAATTTTTTTAAGGCTAAATCTAGTTGTCACACAATTTAAATTTGAAAGTTTTGTTTTAAGGCTGTGTGTTTTTTTAAATTTTAAATTAAAAAAATTCTCGAGTAGGGTTTTGAGTGAGAAAGAATTACACAATATACGCTCCCGCGGGAGCACATTATATTTCTATAAAATTATGTGGCTAATCAAAGAAAAAATGACTAGGTGCGTCTCAGGATTGTTTAATCCAAGAAAAAATGACAAATTCAGTTTGAAATTATGCAATGAGCTGCTTGCTTGAAGAAAGACTAAACACACGCTCTTCCAATGGCATTTTGAAACAAATGCTACATGCGATTGTTTCAAGAAATTCGGTGTTTTTATGGAAACAGTTTCAAACGACGATTTTTAAAAGGTCGGCAAAAAATCGCCTAATTTTCATAAATATGTTTCAAACGGGTTTTTTTCATAATATGATTTAAATCAGGGAAAAAAATCGTATCTTTTTTTACCGATATATTTTTTTGAAAAATATTTTTTTCTTGTTTTATCTATTGTAACCAATGCTACTTTCATGCTTTAAAAAAAAAAAAATTACTTAAAAAAAAAAAACTGAAATAGATACTTTTATCCCCACTGTGTTTTTCAAAACCAGAGTTACAGATTGATGGTATGAATTTTTTTTAAAAAACTTAATCAAATAGATGCAAATTTCAGTTGTCCTTCTGAAAAATTATTGTGTAAATGAAATACTATTTATAGCAAATCATTTTGTAAAGTAAATCATTCTGTAAAGAAATCATACACAGGTAGATTGTTGTGATTATTTGTGATAATTGTTTTTATGAAAATACTGTTAATGGCACAATTTAAAGCTCAAAGCATAATTTTTTACTGATGAATTAGAAGTAGAGAGTGTGACTACAGGAACAAGTAATCACTATTTTGTTTTTGATTGTGTAAATTGTAAACTTACAGGAGCAAGCAATTGTACATTTATGATTAGTTCCTGAAACTTAATCCTTCCGTTCTGTTTCCTCAAGAAAATGAAAGCCCTCTTCAAACTATCCCAAATCAAAGAGAAAAGCCATATTCAAACTATCCCAAATCAGCATCCCATCTTCCTAAATCAGCATCCCATCTTCCTTTTCTCTCTCTAAAAATCAGTTAGGACCTCTTCCATTAGAGTTCTTCCTTCTCTCTCTCTAAAAATCAGTTGGGGCCCCTTCCATTAGGGTTTGTGAAAATCATTTTCTTCTTCCTTCTTCTATCTATAAACCCTAATGGCTATGAGCCGAGCCCTATTTTCTTCTCTTCCTTCTTCATTCTTCTCTCGTCTCTTCTCTTCTCTTCTTCCTTCTTCTTTCGTCGTTCTTCCTTCTTCTCTCTCTACACAATCAACACAGATTCTACAAACTTCCTTTCAACTAAAGAAATTTATAAAACTTTAACCATAGTTATGGAGTGGCCATAGTTAAATAATTGTAATGAGAAAACAAAAATCATACATTTATTTTTTGGTACCTGCAAAGTAGGAGTTATGTTTAAGCATTTAATAAATAAATTTATAGTATATTGTCACCATACCATATTTAAAGTATTTTAATGAATAAATTTATATAGTATATTTGTTTTTGTATGTAATAAGTAGGTGTGACATTTCTTAAAGTATTTAATGGGTAGATTTATATGGTACTTTTTTTATACTAATTAATTATATATTTAATATAGAATGATTGGATGAGAGTAACAAGATATCGAAATTAATTGACTTAATTATATTATTCTAGTAAAGTTTTTATAGAAGAATTAGTAATTGATGGCTTTGACATAATTTTTATTTTTTAGATTTTCAAAATTTCTAATATTATAAATTTATTCGATTTTTTGACTCCGATTTTTTGAACCTAATCCGATATATTAGCGATATCTTTATATGAAGTATTTTTTGCCGATCCGTATTTTTTATCCTATTTGTTCATCCTATTTTTTTAAAATAAAAACCATTTGTTTCCGATTTTATGGTGAGCTGATTTATTGATAGTCCCCAACTTGCTAACTATGATCCAAATGTATCTTATCTTGTGCGGCAAGCTTCAGTATGGAGGTAAACACCATTCTTACAAAACATTTTTATGTTATACATATTTGGTATGCAACAATACACATAAAAAGATTTTCTATTATAAAAAATTTGACAAAAATTTTAGAGAAAGGAACTACCTAAAATTTTTTAGAGAGAAATTTTCTCAACATTTTTAGAGAGAAAATTGTCTAAAACTTTAAATTTGATATAGTTTCTCTCAAAATATTTTGAGATACTTTCTCTCTCTAAAAATTTGAAATTTCAAAATACTTAAAAATTTCTCTTTAAAGGTTTTGAGATAATTTCTATCTCAAAAAAGTTTCAGGTAGTTTCTCTTTCTAAAATTTGATATAGTTTCTCTCATTAAACTATAAGACACATTTTCTCCCTTAAATTTAAAATTTGAGAAAGTTTCTCTAAAAATTTTGAGATAGTTTCTCTCTCTAAATGTTTTAGGTAATTTCTCTCTCTAAAACTTGATAGAGTTTCACTCTCTAAAGTTTTAAGATACTTCTCTCTAAAATATGAAATTTGATATAATTTCTCTCTCTAAATTTTTAAAGATAGTTCTCTCTCTAAAAAGTTTCAATTTATTTATCTCCTAATATTTGATGCAGTTTCTCTCTCTAAAAATTGAGGTATTTTCCTTCTCTAAAATTTAATATACTTTCTCTCTGTAGAACTTGAAATTTAAGATAGTTTATCTCTCTAAAATTTTTGTGATAGTTTATCTCCCTAAAATTTTTAGATAGTCTCTCTCTCTAAAATTTGATATAATTTATATCTCTAAAATTTTAAGATACTTTCCTTTTCTAAGACTGGAAATTTTGAGATAGTTTGTCTCACTAAAAATTTTCAGATATTTATAAAATCTTTTAGGTAGTTTCTTTCTCTAAAATTTGATATAGTTTCACTCGCTAATATTTTACAATATTTTCTCTCTAAAATTTGAAATCTAAGAGTTTCTCTCTCTAAAAAATTTCAGGTAATTTCTCTCTCTGAAATTTGATATAGTTTCTTTCTCTAAAATTTTAAGATTTGTTTTCTCTCGTAAACTTGAATTTGAGATAGTTTCTCTCTCTAAAATTTTAAGATAATTTATCTATCTAAACATTTCAGGTGTTTTCTCTTTCTAAAATTTGATATAGTTTCTCTCTATTAAATTTTGAGATACTTTCTCTATCTAAAACTAAAATTTTTGAGATAGTTTCTCTCTCTAAAAATTTTCAGGTAATTTATCTCTTTAAAAGTTGATTAGTTGCTCTCTCTAAAGTTTTAAGATACTTTCTCTCTCCAAAAACTCAAATTTGATATAGTTGTGCTTTCTAAAATTTTTGAAATAAATTTTCAAAGAAGTTCAAGTAGTTTCTCTCTCTAGAATTTGACATATTTTATCTCTCCAAAATTTTAAGATACTTTATTCATCTAAAATTTATAATTTGATATAATTTCTCTCTCTAAAGCTTTTGAGAAGGTTATCTCTCTAATTTTTTTTGGTAATTTCTCTCTCTAAAATGTGATATAGTTTCTCTCTTTAAAATTTAAGATACTTTCTCTATCTAAAAAGTGAAATTTGAGATAGTTTATCTCTATAAAAATTTTGAGATAGTTTTTCTCTCTAAAATAATTTAGTAGTTTATCTCTCTAAAATTTGATATAGTTTATTTTTAAAATTTTTTAAGATACTTTCTCTCTCTAAAACTTAAGGAGGTTTCTCTTTCTAATTTTTGTAGATGTTTTGGCATAATTACTTATTTTTAATAAAGTGGGCAGCTCTGATGTGTGAAAATAGCATTGTCACAAGTTGTATTCCCTAACTTATGCTTACACAAAATAATGTTTTGGATAACTCAAAATTTTCTTGATTTTGTGTACAAAATGACCCTCTTTTTTTGTTAGAGAAAACATGATTATGTGTCCAAAAAGTTGCGCAAGATGTTTTTATGCAAGATACCCTGAGTATACAAAACATAGTTTTGGATAACGTAGGATCTAAACTTGAGCTTTGAAAGAAAATTTGGTAGCTGTAATTTGGACCGTGGGACACAATAATATGTATACAAAAATACCATGTATAATTTTCAGTTGTTTTTTATTGTCATTGTAAATGTGTAGGGATAATGTGGTCTACACCGAATTTGTATTTGTATATAAACCTTTTATTCATTATTAATGAGATTCAATCAAGATAGTTTTTCTCTCTAGCTTGTTCTTGAGCTCTACAACTTCTTTAAATCTAACATGGTGTCAGACCATCAAAGATCCGATCATTTCTATACTGTTGCTACTCACATATTGCTTTTTTTGTGAAGGTCGGTAATCAGATAAATTTTGATGTCAAATTTGCAACTCTTTAGGTGCATCTGGTTATTTGAAACCCCTCGTTACATATCATTGCATAAACTCTACGCTGCTAATTTGCAGCCCTCTCATTGCAAACTTGTTGCATATGAAATAGTTGCATATGTAAACTTCGTTGCAAACTTCATTGCAAACTTCGTTGCAAACTTCATTGCAAACTTCGTTGCAAACTTTTGTTGTTGCACTCTCTTGCAAATTTCATTGTTCCATTCAACTTGTGCTCTCAATTTTTATCGGATGGCGCAGAGGTCTGCAGCCACATGAGATTCGTTTCCTTTATACATTTCAAAGCGTGTCAAATTTGTTTGGGTTTGCTAATTGAGTTGTCGAGGTTCTAAGTAATTAAGGCTCGTGGGACTCTCTCTTGTGGCTCGTGGGTTCTATTGTTTTTTCCCTTTATAGTGAGAGTTGTTTTTATTCACAGGTCTGGAAAGAGAGAGGATCGCTTTTATTTTTGACACCTTTTGATTCCTTTTCTCACTTATTAATTATGTGTGCGCCTTTTCCCTTGCATATCTTTGCTACAAAGATTTGCCTGGCAAATCTCTTTAACAGTTGATGCTTGCAATATTTGCTTTGCAAAATCTCTTTGCAACAATAGACAATTAGTCACTTTATGCATACTTCTTATTCTCAGACATCTAACTTTCAATGCTGGCGTATAGCTATGAATGAGGAAATTGTAGCTTTAGAGGCAAATCACACTTGGGATTTAGTCCCATTGCCTTCAGAAAAGCATGTCATTGGTAGTAAATAGGTTTATAAAGTCAAGTTACACGCTGATTGTACTCTTGATCGGCATAAAGTCTGATTAGTTGCTCAAGGTTATGCCCATGAGCATGGCATCGATTATAAAAAAACTTTTGCTCCAGCGCTAAGATGACAACTATTCGTATTTTTATTGCACTCACATCTATTCGTGAGTGGCCCATATGGCAGATAGATGTCAAAAATGCATTCCTTAATGGCAAGCTTCAAGAGGAAGTTTACATGTGTCAACTACCTTGATTTATTTATCAAGATAAGTCATTGGTTTGTCAACTTCGTAAAGTAATTTATGGTTTTAAACAAGCTCCCCATGCGTAGTTTGAATGTTTTCGAGCTGTCATTCTTGCAGTTGGGTTCACTAAAAGTAAACATGATCACTTCATGTTTATTCGTACCAACAAGCATGAAATTTGTATTATTTTATTATATGTTGATGATATTCTTATCTCTGGCAATGATTTCACTTCTATTAAGGGTGTGAGCCTACGATTGCAAGAAGAATTTCAAATGTTTGGGGAAGTATCTTATTTTCTTGACCTTGAGATCTCTCGCTCTAAACGTGGTATTTACATCCATCGACAGAAGTATGTACTTGATATTGTTTCCAATACTTGATTGAATGATGCGATTATTGTTGATACACTTATGGAACTCAATGTTAAACTTTCTACACATATTAGTGATTATCTTCTTGAGCCTACGATGTAGAGCAAACTCGTCGGCTCCCTCATCTATCTCACTAGGACTCGCCCAGATATTGCATATGCTGTCCATGTTGTGAGTCAATTTGTTTCAGATCATCGACGACAACATCTATCAGCAGTTCATCGAATTTTATGCTATATTCTAGGTACTTCCATTTGTATATTTTTTCTCTGACTCCACATCCTCTTTAAATCTCAGTGTATATGCCGATGCAAATTGGGCAGGTGATCCAGAAACTTACTGTTCTACTATAAGATATTGTGTGTTTCTTAGGTCCTCATTAATATCATCGAAGAGCAAGAAATAAGAAACTGTTTACAAGTCAAGCACTGAAGTTGAGTATCGTGTTATATCTTTTGTTGCTAGTGAGATTATTTGAGTTCATGTTCTTCTCAATGAGTTTGGTATCTCTATTTCAAATCCCACACATTTATATGCAGATAACCAAAGTGCAATTAAGATTGCATCTAATCCAATTTTTCATGAGCGAACAAGGCATATTAATGTCGATTGTCATTATATTCGTTATCGTTATTTGGATTGTACATTATCTCTCTTATATTTCTTCTACTGCACAAACGGCTGATATTTTCACAAAATCTGTTACTCGGAGCCGCCATGATTTTCTAGTGGACAACCTAATGCTTTACTCATGTCCGCATCAGCTTGAAGGGAGGTAATAATATGTATACAAAAATAAAATGTAAAATTTTTAGTTGTCTTTTATTGTCATTATATATTTGTCTAGGGATAATGTGGTTTACACTAAATTTGTATTTGTATATAAACCCTTCTAGGATTTCATTCATTGTTAATGAGAATCGATCAAGATAATTTCTCTCTCTAGATTGTTCTTGAACTCTGCATCTTCTCTAAATCTAACAGGACTTTCTATACAAAATTAGCCCACTATGTGGTTTCCTTTTACAAAATTCTCAATCTCTCTCAAAGTTCTTGTTGGTGGAAGGATAGCAAAACCTTCTATTCAATTCATCTTAAATTGTGGATTCTTTCTCTATATAAGCTTGGGTCGGGTTAGGGGAAGCAGCAAAATTTGCTGAAGATCATTGAACTACTTTCGTCTCAAGGACCAATTCAGAAATAATTGATTTGGTATATCACTTGAGGATTTGGTCATATAACAAATTAGCGTCATATAACAAATTAGCAAGTTGATAGGATCTCTTCAAATTACATGTGGCATGGCATATTTGAGTGAAACAAAAAAACGGGATGTTGTCATGTCGGTTTAGTTAGTTCATATAGAGATAATAGTTGTGCGAGTTGTGAGAGGCTGGAACGGCCAGATTATTTTCATATATACAAGGCTCGTTGGAATATCTACTGTTACTGTAAATGTTATTGAGATGCTCTTCTTTCATGGATTGAGGAACTTTTGCAACAAAAATTTGGAAAACTGTATTGTGATTGGAGGAGACTTTTGAATGCTACTCAATGATGCAACAAAAATCAAAAGGTGCCCTGGGAATTGAAATCTATTTGGCTCCAGATTTTTGATCTTGTAGTTGGATTGTCTAATCTGTTTCAGCATATCTTCTGGGAAAGCTAATTATTTAGGAGATTATCTGGCTAGAGGGGGTGTTTCTTTGTTTGCTATTTCCATTTTTGATGATGTAATCCCTTTAGGGTATCTCGTCCCATTCTCAATCCAATCGGAGTAGTCAGTTAGGCCGTTGAACTGGAAGAGGTTGGCAGTTCATTCGACTCGTATCGATATGGAATTCCTCCTAGAACACTCGATTGACCCGGGCGAGCCCTACTCTACTAGTACAAGCCCTTTCTCTGGTTTCATTTGTCCATTCGCTCTTGGCACGGACTGAAGTGGTAGTTAATATCTATAGATAAGGAGTTGATTGATACGGAGCCTTAGTGAGGCAGGCCTCCTTTTCAAAAAGATGTCATGGACGGGTTGTAAGCCATTTCTTTTTTTTAAGTACCCTTCTTCCTTCAATGCCAACCCCTACTAATTTTTGCAGTTCGAATACCTCTCTCTCAACTTCGAAGTTGAGTGTTCGTATCTCTCCCGTTACCTATCGGTTTAGAGCTGCCAGCTGAGCCAGGTCGAGTATCCCCGGTTGCATGCATTGGGGCAGCAATTGGGAGGTCCTGCCATCATGTGCGCTTCGGTGATGACATGAGTATCCAACTCCTGACAACCTGACCCTGGCCACCACCTCTTTCTCATGTGCAACTCTCCTGGGTGCGGGTGCATCAGTAGCTCAAGAACCAATTACTTATTCAGTTGTCTCGGAAGCAGCAGTTCCTTGAAGCTGCTAACTGTAGTCGTTCGGATGAAATTATAGTCGGGCTCCGGGGCTATTCAAAGCATTGATATCCAGAAACGATAGGTCCACCGACTGGTTTGCAGGAATTTAGCTACCAATCAAATGTTAATACATGATAGGGCGAACAGTTTTATAAGCCATGGACGAACATATCGTATGAACTCTTATTATCAATAAGATTGGAAAACATATGTCAAAAAAAAAAGAAAAGAAAAACATAGAAAGCTTTTGCCATATTCGCATGAATGCATTAGTCTCTATCGTATGAATGAAGAGAGAGGCTAAGATTAACGATGAACAGAGAGATGTTTCTTCCACCATATGTTATGTGATTTCCGGAGTGTTTTTCTATTTGTTCGATTTTCCGTTCCTTGATGAAGTATCTATTTATTGAAACTTTGTCCTCATGAATTGAACTCAAAGCCTAATTCGTGCAGAGTCATAACTTATAAGCACTACTTTGATGTGTCTTGTGGATGCCACCCCCCAATTTCATTTAACAATTAAGGGTAGGAAAATTATAATACGCTCCAAGTGACAATATGGTGAAGATGATGATGTAAAATGATAGGAATATATGGATAGTTATTTCTACATGTACGGGTAGTTATATATCTCTCTCCATGTAGATAAATACATAGATAGTGGTGTATGGGCAGTTTGTTAAAGATGATACAAAAAGTGGATATAAGGGGTAGTTATCTAGGTAATGGGTAGTTATCGATGTAGTGGGCAGTTGTGTTGTAATTGCCTATATATTTGGGCTCCTTGAATTGAAATGTGTGTGGTTGTGTGTGGAAAAATGTAGTGTGTGCGTATAGAAAAAGTTGAGTAAACTTGAGTTTTGTGTTGTAATCGCCTATATATTTGGGCTCCTTGAATTGGAATGTGTGTGGTTGTGAGTGGAAAAATGTAGTGTGTGCGTATAGAAAAAGTTGAGTAAACTTGAGTTTTGTGTTTATCTCTTCAAGAAAGAAAGTGTTTGTGTTTATCTCTCCATGAGTACGTGTCCTTTTAAAAATAACAGTGCATCAGAGCATTATCCAAATACTTGCAACATGATATCAAAGTCTTATCCATAAATTTTTAACATGGTATCAGAGCTCAGGTTGTGAAGAGAGCCCAGGTTCTGAAGAGTAGAAGTTGTGAAGAGAGCCCAGGTTGTGAAACAGAAGCGTAGTAGGCCCAAAAACCTTAGAACCAAGGCTGTGAAAAAAAAAGAGAAAAGAAAAGAAAAGAAGATAGGCATTGGCATGGTGAGTCGAGGTTGTGAAAACAAGAAGAAGAAGATAGGCATTGACTTGGAGAGCGCAGGTTGTGCAAAAAAAAGAGATAAGGTGTAGGCAGTGAAAAAAGAAGAAGAAGATAAGCATCAGAGCTCAGGTTGTGAAGAGAGCCCAGGTTGTGCAAAAAAAAAAAAGAGAAGATAAGTATCAGAGCAAAGAGAGCTCAGGTTGTGAAGAGAGCCTGTGGTGGACCAATAACCCTCAGAGCCAGGTTACTAAAGATAAGCATTGGAGAGTCAAGTTGTTTAAGAGATAGGCATTGGTGGAGATTTATTCCGTGGAGAGGAGGTCAGAACAGAGACAAAACTCAAAGGAAGGTGACACAAATTTCTTTATTTTCGTGCATTTTTCTATATGGCAAACAATAGCAACTCAAATATTTCTCAACCATCAATTTCGATTTTTAAAGGAGATTTTTATGAGAATTAGAAAATTAAAATGAAAATGTTTGGGTCTCGATAAAAAAGAAAAAGGAAAAAGGTTATTTAAAAAAAAATAATATTTTGATTAAAATGTTAGGTGATTTGCAATGAAAAAAAAAAAAAAAAGGAAATAATTTTTTTTTTAAATGTGATGTTTCTGGGAAGAGAAGATGGGGTTTAAAAAAAAAAAAGGGGAAACAAAATTGGAGAACTCTTGATGTCGTATTTTTGCAAAAGTTTTCAAAAAATGAGATTTAAAAAAAAAAAAAATTGAAAGGGGGAGATGAGTAGTCCTCATGGGAAATCCATGCCTATGTAGGCATACAAAAAATGAAAAATAATTTTTGAGAAAGAAAAGAAACACAGGACACCGCAGTTTTGGTGTGTCGTGCCATGAAAAGGCATGATGGGAAATCCTTGCCTAGTGTAGTTTGAAGAAAATGAAAACAAAACATCGAAGTCCTAATTTGTCATGCCATGGAAAGGCATGATGATGCAGTGAAAAGGCATGAGGGTGCCTAATGAGACATATAGAAAAGAGATTGTGCTTAGAAATACAGGACATTGAAGTCCTAGATTGTCATGTCATAAAACATGATGATGTCAAGAGAAGGTATAAAACATGATGATGCCATGAGAAGGCATAAAAAAAAAAAATAATTTTTTTAAAAAAAAAAAAAACAAAGAAGAAAGAAGAAGAAGCAAAAGCAAAAAGCAACAAGAAGTAAGTAGTAGAAGAAGAAGAAGCAAAAGAAAAAAGCAACAAGAAGTAAGTAGCAGAAGAAGAAGCAAAATCATGAAGCAAGAAGCAAGTAGAAAAAGAAGAAGCAAAAAAAAGTAGAAGAAAAAGAAGCAAGAAGCAGAAGAGGTAAGAAGAAACAAGAAGCAAGAAGAAAAAAATTAAAAGAAAAAGATGAAATTTTACACTAAAAGAAAAAGATGAAATTTTGCATCAAGGAGGAGAGTTAAAGATGATGATGAAAAATAATAAGAATATATGGGTAGTTATCTCTACATGTATGGGTAGTTATATTTCTCTCTCCACGTAGATAAATACATAGACAGTGGTGTATGGGAAGTTTGTTAAAGATGATGCAAAAAGTGGATGTAATGGGTAGTTATCTAGGTAATGGGTAGTTATCTACGTAGTGGGCAGTTGTGTTGTAATCACCTATTTGGGCTCCTTGAATTGAAATGTGCCCATGGTTATGATGAGGGCCTGTTGTTGTAGATAGAGCCAGTGGTTGTAGATAGAGCCTGTGGTTAAAGTTGAGTTGTGTGTCTATCTCTAAATATGAGTACGTGTTATTTTTAAATTTTCAACACAATAGCCATATCATGGATGTTATTAAATGGAAATTGTAAATTTTTTTTTGAAATTTATATAAAATTTTAGCAAAATTTGGGCTAAATTTGATAGTTGAGAAGTATAAATATATCAAATTTGAGCTGGATCCAATATGCAGGAAAAGAGATAAAATTAAAATATATTATGTAATTTCAAAAAGTGCGATGTGGGTGAAAAAGTGACATATACTTTTATTTAAGAATAGAATTTTTTTTTGAAAATTTCCCTATTGTTTTTGTAATCTGATTTGATAACCTCATTATTCTTCAAGATATCTACTAACTTTTGTTCAATCAACCATTAGAATATGGTACAGGGGGAAGCGTAACAACCAGTGGAGATGTCTACAGCTTAGGAGTGATATTATTAGAGATTTTTACAAGGAAGAGGACCACTGATCCTATGTTTTCTAATGGTTTGAGCTTGCCAAAATGGGTGGAGCACGAATACTCTGATGGAATAATGCATGTTGCCAAAATGGGATTTCCTTAATTACTAAGGCTGCAATTGAGAATCTTATCATCAGTTATTTTGAGGATTTATTGGCACAGGAGGGTGATACTGATTTACATCTGGTTGATCAATTCTTACCATCATCTCTACTTAGCACTATACAAAAGGATAAATTGGTGGACACAATCAGTATGGAAGAGATCAAGATGTCTATTTGGAATATGAAAAGTGAAAGTGCTTCAGGTCCAGATGGCTTTTCGGTGGAGTTCTATAAATTCAGATGGAAGATTATGAAAAAAATATCTTTTTTTGGCCCTCGGGGATTTCTTAAGTAAAGGTAAGATTCTAAAACAAATCAGTTATACTTTTATATATGCTTGATCCTTAAGGTGACTGCACCTAGTGTGATGAAGGATTTTCAACCTATTGGATTGTGTAACGTCCTGTACAAAATTATTAGCAAATTATCTCTAATTGATTACGATTTATTCTTGATGATATTATTGATCCTAGGCAAGCTGCTTTCTTGAAAGGGAGTCTTCTTAGTGATAATATTCTAATGGCAAATGAACTTATATCTATTTGTCATAAGAACTTAGTACGGGCTAAAATCTGTCTGCAAATTTATCTAAGCAGTACTTATGATAGGGTATCTTAGGATTTTATTGTGGGTAGATTGAATGCATTGGGTTTTCTTGATTTATTTGTTTCATGGGTTTATTTATGTATATCCGCTAGTTCTTTCTCTGTACTGAGGAATGACTCTCCTAAAGGATATTTGAAAGGAAATAGGGATTTGTGATAAGGGGATCCTTTGTCTCCTTATTTATTCTTGCTAGTCATAGATTTCTTCAGTAGATAGCTCGATCATGCTCTGATACAAGGCCTTGTACTTAGGCGTTCTCCTCGGGATGTGATTATGGGGTCTCCCATTTGTTCTATATTGATGATGGTTTTATTTTTTTTGAAGCATCCATCTCTTTTTCCATTTCTATGAGTGAAATTATTTCTAAATTTGAAGTGACTACTGGTCAAATATTAAACTCTTCTAAGAGCAAGGTTTTTTTTTTTTTTTTTTTTGTGCACCAAGGGGAGTACGTGGATGAATTCTGATGGAGCCAAAATTCCTTGAAGGTACTCTATCAGAGTGACCTTTGGGGTTACCATTGTTTCGTAGAAATCTTAGGCATGACTATTGTCATAGTCTGATTAGGAAGGTGTTCAGTAAGATTGGTTCACGATAGCCATTATGTCTTTCATATGCAGGTCGCCTTCAGTTGCTTCAGCCAGTTCTTAGTGCATCAACAATTTATGGGTATTATCTTTTATCCTTCCGAGGAAAACATGCAACATGATAGAAAGGTTACAAAGGAATTATTTATGGGCCAGTGAAGCAGAAAAAAAAGGTGTTCATCTTCATCCATTTTGCCTTCCTCAGAAGGAAGGCGGTCTGGGGGTACAAGATATTGGGGATTTCAATGTTGCAGGCATGATGAATTTGGCATGGAGGACCTTGGCAAATCCTTCTTTGTTATTGGCCTGGTTCTTCAAATATAGATATTTTATAAATTTTTCTATATGGGACGCAGAAGCAAAAAGAGGGTGCTCTCATGCTTGGAAGGTCATTATACGTGGATTATCACATCTGAAGGGAAATGTCTAGTTGTGTATTGGTAATGGTCAGGTGGTGGATTTCTGGGATGACCTATAGTTAGCAGGCCAATCTTTGTCAGACACTTATAGTGTTGATGTTCAATAGGATTTTAGTGGTGTTGTTGGGCGACATGTTTCAAACTTTAGTGGTGGTTCACCTCAACTTTGGACCCTGCCCCCTAACACATTTGACTATGTGAGAGATATATGGACGGAGGTTGGAAGCTTCACTCTCCCATTACAACCCAAAGAGGACTCACTGGTACGGATTCACTCTACAAATGTTTTGTTTTCGATCAAAGCAACATGGGACTATATGCGGCATCAAAGTTCATCTCAACCGCTATTCCGTGCCTTATGATCTTCTAAATGTCACCCACTACATTTGCAAAGCATTTTTTTATTGTTTCTAATAACCATATAGAATTCTTGGTTCTTGAAGAATGCATCCTTTTAGTCCTTTAGAGGAGCTATTTTCCAATCCAGATAGAGAGCAACTCAGCTCTGCTTGTGAATATTATCCAGAATCGATGCTGTGCTCCATAGTGACTATAAACTATCACAAATAATTGCCGCACCATACTTTATTGCTCGCGTCTTTCGTGAGGCAAATATGGTTGCTGATGCCCTCACTAAGAGAGCATTTACAAGTTTTGGTGCTACTGTTTGGTGCTGTCGCCCACCAGACTTTATTTCTTCACTGCTATTTCATGATCTAGCGCAACTGCCATCTGATAGGGTTGTAAAATAAATGTGTTTCACTTTTCATATTAATTAATGAAAAATCGGGTAGGGTGCCTTCCCCCCCACTTATAAAAAAAAAAAAGATCTCTTCATGGACAATGATCAACACAACATTGGTGTAGGGTTCTCGAGAACCCCTAGCTTGTGGAATTGAGAATCTCAAATACTGGGATCCCATCCAAGATCGTATACACAATTGGCTAAATGTGAAGCAAATGAATACAATTATAAATCAAGTACAAGAAATAAAGCAAACATAAAATAACACACCATGACATTACGCGATTCACGTGGATCACCCTATAGGGATACATCCATGGCATTGGCAGCTAGTATTGGGCATCCCATCCCATGAGGGAGGACACTAATGGAATTGTTCTTTTGTTAGAAGAACAGTTCAGGAAAGTGGACGAGGGTGACTTATTGACCAAATCATCATCTCAAACAAATAAGATTGTACGCATGGTTTTGGTATAGGAAGACATTCCTCTTATCTCTTTTCAAAGAGGGAGATAGAGATGAACCTCGTTTTTAGGAAATTATGAGATACACTTCCAAATATGGTTGTTATCCTCTTGAGTCCAAATAAATAGAAACAATGTGAGAGGCTATGTAGCTTTTGGTTGGTTTAACCAAAACCACCTCTCTTGGGCTATTTTGGGATGTATATCTCTTGGCCCATTTTAGGCATACTCTTCTTTAGTAGAGAAGAAGAAAGGAGAAATATAGGAAGCCTTCTTTTGCATAGAAGAAGAAGAAGAGAGAGAAAGTTATCATTCTTTTGGAGAGAAGAAGAAGAGAGAGAAATTTATCATTCTCTGAGAGAGAAGAAGAGAAGAAGGAGTTATCCTTCTTCTTAAAGAGAAGAAGAAGAGGAAAGAGAGTCAGTGATTCTTTTTTTAAGACTTTTTTGTAGAGAGAGAAAAGAGAGAGAAGGGAAGAAAAAAAGAGAAAAAAGAGAGCCTTTTCTTTTAGAAAGAGAAATACTCTAGAAAGAAGAGTACTCTTTGAGATAAGAGACAGAAGTTTCTAGATGAAATCGGTGATCCCAAGAAAGTTGGTTTCTTGGGAGACTATTGTAACCTTTGAGTTAGTAGTGAATTTGATCTCTTTCTCTCGTGGACGTATCAAGAAAAAGGTGAATCATGTAAATGTGGTGTCAGTAAGATTTATTTCTTTGTTTTCTTTATTGTATGTTTTCGTACTCATACACATACACATCAGTTTGGGCACAATTTTGTTTCCCATATTTCTTGGTTCCACTACACATATCTGCATTTGTGTAAGAGGGCTCTAATTGGGTGTGCTCAACAAGTGGTATTAGAGTGCGTTTCTGTCGTCGCTTGGTCATCCCTATCACTATTTTTTTGGTATAGCGAACCTAGCGATAGTAGGATGAGTAAGGAAGAAAACAAATTCTGCTTCTTTAATCTTAGTCACTGCTTTGGGTTCTGTCCTGACTTGACTTTTGATTAATTGGGCTTACAGGATTTTTTGAGATTCAAACCTTCATGCAGAAGCTCCACCGAAATTATTTGAAAGTTTATGCAAAATCTTAACTGATAGTAGATAATTCTAATGCACAGGTGATAGTTGACTGTAACGCACGGGCAATAGCTGACTGTGATGCACGGGTGATAGTTGACTGTAACACATGGGCGATAGTAGATTCTAACTCACAGGTGATAGTTGACCATAACTCACAGGCGATAGTTGACCGTAATGTACGAGTGATAGCTGACCGTAACACATGGGCTATAGCTGATCATAACGCATGAGGGATAGCAGACCGTAATGCACGGGTGATAGTTTACCAAAATGCATGGATGATAGCTAACTATAACGAACAGGCGATAGCTAACCGTAACCTACAGACAATAGCTAACTGATGGGGGATAACCGTAACAGACGGTGAATAGACAGTGTGTGTGGGTAAATGGATTTCAGTACTAGGAGCATGATGATATCGCTCAATGGGAATGACTGGATCATTTGTAAGCTAAAAATGGAAGATCTACTATACTATCGGGAGTTGTATGCACCCATTGAAGGGGTAGAGCACAAGCCTGAAAGTATGACAGATGATGAGTGGAAGAGATTGGACCGAAAGACTCTCGAAACTATCTGACAATGGTTGGAAGAAAATTTTTTCTACCATGTGTCGATGGAAGCAACCACCAACTCATTGTGGAATAAGCTAAATGACTTATATGAGAGGAAGACGGCCAGAAATAAGGCGTTCTTGATCCAAACATTTGTGAACATGAAGTTCAGGGATAGGGGATCCATTACAAAGAACCTGAATGAAGTGCAAAGAATTGTTAACCAACTCACAATGATAAAGTTGTTCTTGGAAGATGAGCTACAAGCTCTATTTTTTGCTCGACTCACTACAGGATAGTTGGGAGACCTTAGTAGTCTCTGTGAGTAACTCAGCACCTGATCGGATAATGACCATGAGTCATGTTACTAGTAGCCTGCTGAATGAGGAGGTGAGAAGAAAAGCCTCTGGCACATCGAACTTCGAAGCCCTTGTGACAAATCGAGGAAGGTCTGAGAATGGGGATCAGAACTGATCCATGATGAGAAAGGGGATCAAATGTTTCAATTGTGGAAAGGAAGGGCATATTAAGAATGATTGTCGGAAGCTCAAGAATGAGCGAAATGAGGACAATGTCATGGATGATGGCAGGAAAACCACTACATTGACTACAAATGATGGTGTGGTGGGAAACTGTGGTGAAGGGTACATTAATATTGCACCATGCAACTTGGATTGAGTTGTGGATACTAGAGCATTGTTTTATGTTACTCCACAAAGACGCTATTTTCCTTCCTATAGAATGGAATATTTTGGCTCTGTAAAGATGGGGAATAACAGTTCCTCAAAGATTGTGGGTACGAGAGATGCATGTATCTCTAATCCTATGTGATCACTGTTTGCTAGGAAAATAACATAGAGCCTATTTCTCTAGTAAGGGCTCTAAGGAAATCCTGGACCTAGTGGATTCAGATGTGTGTGGTCCCATAGATGTCGAGTCGTTTGGTGGCGTATCATACCTCGTCACCTTTATCGATGATGCTTCATGAAAGGTATGGGTGAAATCGAAAGATCAGGTGTTTGAGATCTTTCAGGATTTCCACGCTAAGGTGGAAAGGGAGATACACAAGCTACTAAAGTGTCTCAGAGTTAGGAGAATGTTATCCACAACTAAAATGTATTGAGGTAAAGCAATCCTCACAACATGCTACCTAATATCGATCCCATTGTTTCATTTGGATGGTCTGATCCTAGAGAGAGTTTGGATCGAAAATGATATCTCTTATTCGCACTTGTTCGAGGCATTGGTGTACGTGCTGGAGGAACAAAGATGCAAGTTGAATGAAAAAGCATTCCTATACATCTTCTAGGAGTACTCAGATGAAAAGTTCAGCTGTAGGCTGTGGGATCCTGAGCACAAGAAGATGATTAGGGGTATGGGTGTGGTCTTTCAAGAAGACCTTACTATTGAAGATGTGAAGAAGACAACAAAGCCATGAATATTCAATGGATCAGAACCGGTCATAGTTCCTTCACCGTGATAAATGAAGATGGGGGAGAAGTGAAACAAGAGGATGGGTTCAAAGAGTTGACATGTCAGTTCTGGACGATGAGGAGTAAGGGAGAAACTTGTTCAAGAAGAGCAACCTACAATTGAACTGAAAAGGTCCTCTAGGGGACATAAACCCGCTTCCAATTACTCTGCAAGAGGTAGACCAGAAATCTACTAGGATATTAGGCCGACAAACACAAAGGGGTATAGGTTAAAACTATATAAGATGAGATATATCCTTGCATAAGAATCACACCTATGACCTGGTAACGTTGCTCAAAGTAAAGAAGATACGAGATTTGAGTGCCAGAGAGATCCCTTGAAGCAAGAGGAAGAAGGAAGAAATACATAAACTTACCTATGGGTTGGCTGTAGGAAGCACAAGAGGGATAAGAATTTAGCATAGAAGGAAAGAAGGGTGAAATACAAGCCACAGAGAAGGAAGATTTAAACTAAGAAAGGAAGATTTATTTCATGAACGAAAAAAAGATTACAAAACTGTGGTTATAATATCTTATAGCTACAAAAAGATAGATCCATCCTGAAGTGAGTCTCTCTTCAAAAGATCCAGCCTCCAAAATCGCCGCCTTCTCCTATAGCAGTGGTGTCTTATAAGACGAGGTGCCATTCTTTTCTTAAAAAGGGAGCCTGAAATTAATGAAAATAACCTCTTACTCCTTTTCACCCTCGAGTGAAGGAAAAGAACTAGGAGGTAGTTAAGGGAGCAGCAACAAGTGAAAATTTGAGCAGAAGATCTCCTACTCGATATATTGATAGATGACCCAAGTGTTGAACATCCATGTTGACAAGATCATTTGTTTGGTCAACCATCATGAAGAACATGATGGGCTAGCAAAGACCATCACAATCTATCATCATGTTTGACTGAACGAGAGTGGGTTTAGGCCTGAGGACCCTCAAAATCTTATACTTAGCCTTGGACCTTGCTCTCGGGATCTCAAGGAAATAGTAGAGATCTGAAGGCACAAGCCCACCATCCAGCGCAAGTCCATCAACACTTTCACAAGGTCGAACGTCTTCACTCAGGAGGGGAACGTCCGGACGCATTCTAAGACCTGAGGTCAAAATACTGGCCTCATCAAAAGGCATGGCCTCCCAGAAGAACGCTTCAGAAAAAGAGAGATCTCTTCTCCCTCTCTACAAAGTAAAGCAGGAGGTGAGGAAGCTTCTCGAAGAGAAGGAATTTCCCTCCTGTTCTCTCTGTCTAGCCTTTTTATAAAAACACTACAGGCCCATCATAAAAGCCCAAGTAGCATTCGTTTGACCACACGGATACGTATCACTACGACAACGCCTCGATTGACTACCAGTCAAGTCTTCCGCCACCTCGCCTTCCAAACATCATTTTCGATGGATCACTAATCAAATCTCCTGCCTCCTCACCTTTCAGGCATCAGTTTCGATGGATCACAAGAAATCTTCTCCATCCTGCTGACGTTTCCTGTATGCATGAGCATATCATCAAAACGACCAGCCTTCCCTGACAATATTTTGCCTCCGCACGGATGCATTCCGCCTCATAAGTCCCACTTCAACAAGTAGAGGCTCATAAAGAAAAGTGCTCCACGCACGCATACATGATGCAATCATGTCACACTTCTGTCCCCTGACACCGCACCCCTAGAGTTCACTGCTTCAGTGAGCTCTATCTAAGCACATGACTCCTCCAAAAGGGAGCACTTAAGAGAAAAAGAAGAAGCCAGGCATGATGAGAAGAATCATCATGAGCAAAAAATTAGAAGCTTCAAGAGGACATAGCCACAAAGCTACGAGTAAAAGCTGCAAAAGAAAAGAGAAAGAGGGCGCATGGTGGGGACGCCATGAGTAAAACTGACAGGTGGGCATGACCATGAAGTGATGAGTAAAAGTGTCTTGAAAAACAAGAAAGCCGGGCATGGCAAAAACCTGCAAGGGCATCATGAGTAAGAATGGAAAAATAAAAGGCGGACGTGACCCCGAAGTCACGAGTAAAAATGCCTCAATAAAAGGAGTTGGTGAAAACTACACTTGTGGCACCACTCCTACCCAGTTTAAGTGAAAACTCGAAAGGGCGCATGGATTAAAATAAACAGGTTGATGCAACTGTTGACCAAAAGAGGAAGACCTCAGCCAATTACAAGCAAGAAAATCACAAAGGTGCTGAGTAAAATCAGATCAGCTCTTCACCACTGACTATAACCAAACGCCCATCAAGGGCACTCACCAGTCAGCCCCAAAGCCAAAACAAAATTGTGACCCCAGTGCCAAAATAAAATTCTAGCCCTAGTGCCAAAGCAAAATTTTGGCCCCAGTGCCAAAACAAAATTTTGGCCCAACGACAAAACAAAATTCTGGCCCCAGTGCTAAAACAAAAATTTCGGCCCCAATGCGAAAACAAAAATTCCAGCCCCAGTGCCAAAACAAAATTCCGGCCCTAGTGCCATAAAAAAATTTCGATCCCAGTGGTAAAAAAAAATTCCTACCCCAATTCCAAAAAAAAATTCCCTCCCCTATGCTAAAACAAAAATTCCAGCCCCAGCCAAAACTAAAAAAATTCTGGCCCTAGTGCCAAAATGAAATTCTAGATCTAGTGCTAAAACTAAATTCTGGCCCCAGAGCCAAATCATCAACACCAGTTAGATCTTGTTAACGCCCACCAAGGGAACCCGCTAGTTGGGTCATTAGGAGGCATCGTTGACATGGAATGGTAAGCCCTTCATGATGCAGCCTATCAACTCGCTCTCCCAAAAAAAAAAAGGATTCCAGTAGAATTGGGAAGGAAGCCCTTAAGCAAAGATCTCCAATCGCTAGAGTCCACTTTGGTCGCCCCTTCAGAAGGAAGCTGAGCATGGTCTCCCCCTCAAGAATTGTGTTGACGGCGGTGATCGAGAAGAAAAAAATAAAATACTTGTTGAGGGGCAATAAAGCACATCTTAGATGAACTTTGACGATTATGTTTATTCCAAATGTTGCACTTCTCACTTCTCTCGAAGCGTAACATCCAAAGGGGCAAGTTGTTGTACGTCATTTTTGACGTACTTATATCCTTAGTACAAATAAGGAGAGAGCTAGTGAAGATATGGTCCGGTCGATATCCAAAACACCGCCAAATCAAGAGAACACTGCAGAAATAAGCCTAAGACTAGGCAACTCTGGAAAAAGTACTATTACGCCAAAAAGAGACCTTACAACTACAACCCTATGCTAGGGGCTTCGAAACAATACCAAACTACTTTCATTACATCTAGAATGTCGATAAATCTCCAGGGACCAAATTTGAGCTCAATCAGACCTTCCAAGAACATTTTGGGGCTAAATTACCACAAAATATGTAGGTTGCATACTATTGGTGTGTGGCCTCACCAAACCAGTCCCCAATCATGGAGATTGCGATTCTTCACATCTCGGGATAACCTGCAAATGCCCACACAATGGTCATTTGGAGTTGGAACAAGCTCTAATTCAGACACAAGCTAGTTCTCGAGGACCCGGTCATTTTGCCATATGGCACGCGTCGTGACATGACTTAGAATCAAAGTTTTTCTAGAGAGAAGATGGGCCCGATACCATGAAAATCAGAGTTTTTGAAGAAAAGACATCTCGGACTTCGTGAAGCAATAACTCAAGATCTGTACATTGGATCATTGCATAGTCAGGTTCGATACGACCCTATCACGAAGGGCTACAAGCTGGTATAACTGTTACACTCAATCTAAGGTCGGATAAATCACGAATTCTAAGGTTGAAGAAAGCAAGATCGCTCGGTCGCCGGAATACCTTTTTTCGACGATCTCCCGAATTCAGAAAGTACTTCAAGAAAAGACCAAAACGGACAAAAATTAGTGCAAAATGACTGTGGAAGTTTCCCCTTTAATTTGTAATAAAAAATAAAGACTTGAAACACCATGGATCGCATTGCATTGATGGCCAAAGTTCACGATCTAGCCGGATTTCTACCCCTCGAAAAATGTCTGTCTCATGACGCTAAAGATATCAAATCTTTAGAATCTAGTACACATCAAAACTACAATAATGGATCGTCTGAACCACCGCTATAAGCATCTGAAAAAGCTTCCAAGATCTAGCAATGACGAAAGGCCCCTCAGAGAGGGACGGTTTCGCCATTAGCACAAAAGGTTTAGGGGATATTGTGGTCATTATTCTTAATTTGGGGGATTTTATTGTAATTTCTTTTAATTGTTATTAAGCTTAGTTTTGAGCATCTACTCCTGTTCGGTAGGTCCTCTATATAAACAAGCTTAGGTCAATTGTAAAAGAGCCAGATCATTCTTTAACGAAATAGAGGTATTAAGCTCGTTTCCACTTATCTTTTGCTCCTAACCCTTAGATCCAGTGCTGAAGAGCGAGAAAACTTTTCAGAGAAAGAAACTACCCCTAGCCCACCTTAGTCTCGTGGCTTTGTTCCCTCTCTTTCTCATCTTTCTTTCTTCTCTCTCTTCACTTGTTGCTTTCTCTGTGCAATAACTAGTGCCCGTGGAAAGATGCAGGGTCCCGTCTTTTTTTCCCTTTTCACCTCTAGCGTAAATGCACTACACCACATAGCAACCCACTATCCGACATATGCTTGACTCAATACCTTTCAGGGTCAGCCTAAGAGTTCCAACCCTCAGACCATCACTCTAACTTCCTCTCTGTACAGTCGAGTTGAGTTGTGAGAGACGCATACGCTTTCACCCTCAGTCACTCGAGAAGAGTCTTCTTGAGCCGATAGTCAAGAGAATTCTAACACTTTGGTTGCCCTGATCGCCCGAGAGCACAGAGTTTGCGCCGTTATGGGGATCCTTGTCACCATTCCCTCCCCCCCCCTCCCCCAATTCTATTTCTTTCCAGGCAGCCTCTCGTTTGAGTGAACTTTTTATAGAGAAGTATCGACGAATTTGCATTGCAGTTTCTAGTAAAAGAGAATGGAGCGACGCGTTAAGGCCTGAGGAGAGTTCGTGACCAAACCGCGCTGATAGACAGCCAGAGGGCTTCGTAATTGTTCTAAGAGTGTAAACTGCTCGGGTATGTCCTGAACCCCAAATGACGTGGTAAGCTCCTAAACACACCCTTGTTGTAAAATCTCTCTCTTTGTTGGTTCCTATCCGTGTGAAGATATTAGGCTTGTCAAATGTGGAATTCCACATTGTGGGAACATCCAGGACTAAACCCTTTTTTTCTTGGATCTCTTAATTGTTGTGGAATTTCATTAAATATTTGCATGCAAGATGGAGATGCATTCACATACATAACAATGTCACACACACTTCCAATAGCACTATGTATTGCTCTCATACCTGCTTGCACAATGATATTCAAAATGTATGCACAACATAACATGTGAAAATACTTTCCACAAAATAAAAGCTTTACAAAAAAATTTCTTCCAATTGTTTCACAACAAAGCCATTTGAATTGCAATTATCCATAGAAAGAACACATAATTTATTGTCCAAATTCCAATAAAAAATGCATCCTTCCATTGCATCCAAAATAACTAAACCTGTGTGCGATTATGGTACCAATTTGACATTTGTGATCCTTTTTCTAAAATCCAATTACTATCGATATAGTGTGTTGTGAGACATATATCCAAGAGATTGATTAGATGTCTAAAAGTTAGTGGTAAGACTAACTCATCATTTGATCTCTCTAAAACACAAAAAATTACTTTTTTTTCCTTGATATGTAATCATTCTTTATTGTAGTTCGTATTCCATAATAAACTTGGGTTGAAGGGTGTTAACAAATTCTTTGAAAGCAGGGTGCTCAAACCATATGAAATGGGTACTATTGAACAATAATCATCTTTGCAAGAGCTTTATGACTTATGTCTTTGTCAAACTTAAAAGTTTCAAGCTCCCTAGCTAATGACTGTTGCAAATCCTGAAGTGGATGCCTAGGACAACCCTTAATACGACGACTAAGGTGGGTTGTCCCATTACTAGACATTATTACAATGCTTACATGGCTTTTCTAGTTCCATCTTGTCTAGTTTCAAGAGTAAAGTCATCCCAAACTTTAGATATTAAGTTCATTTGAGGTGGAGCTGATTGGCTTTCTAGCATGCTTTCTTTTTCACTAAATTCCGACATCTTTGACAATTAACTGACATAATGTTGCTAATTCTTAAAACTCGTTATTCATTCTCAAATTGTGTAACCAAAAGAAACAAGTAAGCTAAGTCATGAGTATTGGAAGCATTTACATCGAGGTATGTGTGTGTATGCACGACCACAAACATAGCACAATAACAATACTAGAGAACCATACCAAAATAGCAATACTATAATTAAAACACACAATAGTACTACGATTCTCAATTTTTTTACCTTAAAAAAACCACAACCCCGCCCCCCCCTCCCCAGAGGAAAAAATTACAAGTCCAAGCATGCCCACCCACCAAAAATTGACAAACCAAGAAATGCAAATAAATCATCCCCCCACACCCGTCTTTCTCCTCCCTCCTCTCTCTCTATGCATGAAATGGTAAAGACAATATGGGGAAATAACCAAGAAATTCAATGCAATAAAATATATTAAAATGCATTATTTGGACTCAATTTTCTCCAGTATAGCAAAGTTCCCCCACTCTCTCTTTTATCAACTATCTCGTCTTGTCTTTCTCCTCTCTTTGGATGAAATGATAGAGAGAATATGAAGCAATAACCGAGAAATTCAATGCAACAAGACAAATAAAATGCTGGAGAGTCCGTAGGAAGAGAGTAGAGAGAAACCAATGAGAGAGAAAAAAGAGAGGAACCAACTGCTATAGAGAATATCATACAGTGAGATAAGGGAATCCAGAGAGATAGAGAGAGAGAGATACATTAGTGACTCAACGCTCGAGTGCTTGAAAAGATAGGTGCCATGATAATCGAAAGACAGAGACCCAAGAGACTGGGCTCGGGCAAGGCCAAGGTTCCCGAACTCTTTATAGCAGGTCCAGCCTGCACGCCCCCCCCGCCCAGAAAATCCCTCTGGTTCCACCATAAGGCCAAACATAGGCCAACTTTTTGGTTTTTGGGTAAGTAAGCCTAGGCCAACTTAGGAAGCAAAACATGCATTAATCTAAGATGGACCTAACAAAGAAGAGAGCCGCCATGAACTCCCCAACTATCAATTTCTTCATTTTTCTGCATGAAAATCAATAAGCTCCCGAAGTAACCAACTGGAGAGCCACTAATCATTTACCGGAATGGACAGAAAAGACTGAAAATGGAACCATGAATCCAATTCCTCCTCCAACCAAAATTCACAAAACTTGAACTTCATCTAGAATACCCAATTGACATGGTCATAAGCCTTTTTCCAATCCTACTTTTTTTTTTTTCGTTAGCGTTCACCTTTTTCCAATCCAACTTAATTATCAAACCCTTCATACCAAAAAAGTACCTAGAATGATGACGTCATGCGACATAAGGGCACCATCCAGGATCTGCCTATTAGCCACCCTGAGTGGGTAGGTAGATCACAGTTTGGAGGACCTCTTGAAGACAAGAGGCGAGCATATTAGCCAGAACCTTATAAAAATAATTGGGAAAACTCATGGGGTGCAAATATCTCATCTTTTTAGCCCCTTCAATATTTGGAATGAGAGAGATGAAGGCACAGTTCATGGTAGATTAAAGGCGGCCCCCTATTGTTGATACACCTATCCTATTCACCAATTAAATAGGGATCCACATAGAGATGTGTTAAAAGTTTTATGCTGGTTGCCAAATTAACACAACCTCGTCCTCCTTTCTTGTCTAAGTTCATTAATTCCACTAACACCAAGTGATGACATTAACTATCTTTTTGGGTAATTATGACATCAACTATCAAGTTTGAAAAAAATAAACATTGACAATATAGCTGTGCAAACATGCGAGGGCGTCCATACTCATAGGTCACAAAACCAACCAAGACATATTTGGTTTAAAATGCCAATAATACGCATAAATGCATATTAATTGCAGAGAAATGTTGTGCTTACAACAATGAAGTATGAAAAGAACTAGAAGAGTTTGAATCGTGCCAACAAATCAGCCTAAGGTTAATGTTTAGACCAAGTTTTCATCAGACCATGTTCCAATTTGCCTAATAACAGATAGTGGTTTTAAAGGCCCAAAACCATTTAGACTGAATTTGACATGGTTAGAATCAGAGGCAGTGAAAATAATAAAACAGACATGGAGCAACACTGTGGTGGTTGTGGATTGGTAAGGGTTTCATATTCATAAAAAGCTTTTGAATGTGAACCACAGAATGATTGAATGGAAAAAAGACAACAATTATTATCTTCAGAATAAGATTCGTGAAGCAATGTTAAGGCTAGAGATGATTAAACACAGTTAAAAATAGAGGAAGTTCATCGCAGGACTTGGAAGAAGAATAGGTGTAGCTTATGAACTCATTACATGAATTTCTTAGATTCGAAGATATTTATTGAAGCTCAAGGGTGACATGGTTGAACGAAGGAGATTTGAACACAAGTTCTTCCAAGCTATAATGAACTCAAGATGGAGGCAGAACGATTGATTGAGCATTTCATTTTGAAGGAGTAGATGAAAATGATAGAGAAGAGTGGGAGTTGGAGTTTGTAAAGAACTTCCAAAATAATTTTTTCTAAAGGGATGAAATTTACACCTGAATTTCAAGGTCGTTAATTTTGTAGGTTTTCAGTGGAGGCCGATGCATTGGAAAGGATGGCTACAGAAGAAGAAATCAAACTTGCAGTTTTCTCCGTGCTAGGTGATAAAGCTCCAAGTCCATATGGATTTCCTTTATTTTTCATTTAGAAGTTTTGGAAGATGACAAAGTTGGATCTCATGCTCATGGTGAACAAGTTTTTTTTCTAAGGGAGTGTTAAATAAACTAATTAATTCGACAGATATCGCTCTAATACTGGAAATAACAATCCATCCTAGGGAATGTTGATACCCATAAGCTTACATAAACTTACAAAGCTTACATAAAATCATCGCTAATGTGTTGGCAGAGAGGTTAAATATAGTGTTGAATTTGGTAGTATCAAGGTCTCAATCGACCTTTATTCATGGCTGTATTATTACTAATGGTCTGCTGATTGCACATAAATTTGGGAATAAAGATTATAAGGGATAGAAATTCTAGGCTTCCCTACTTATCTCAAGAAAAATATTTAGAGAATGCTCAAAAGAGATTTAAGACGGAAAACTGCAAACCAATGAAAACTCCTATTTGTAAAGGCATGAAGCTATCAAATAAAAAATGCCCAATTAATGATGCAGATAAGGCTGAAATGGAACATATTCTATATAAACATGCCATTAGATATATTATGTATGCTATGCTTTGTACAAAACATGACCTTATTTTTGCAATAAGATTTGTTAGTAGATTTTAAAGTAACCCAGGTATGACTCACTGATAAGCAATTCAAAGGATACTTAGATATATCCAAGGAACCAAACATTATAAATTCTGCTAACAGGCTGATAGCTCGCAAATTCAATGATTATCTGATGCAAACTTCATGGGAGATCCTGATGATAGAAAATCTACTTCTGAAAATATTTTCCTCTTTGAAGGAGGTTATGTTTCTTGGTTTAGTAAGAAAAAAGAATGTGTTGCCCGTACACCATGGAAGTATAATATATCTCTTGCAATATAGCTTTTACTTTTACCATCTGGATAAACCACTTCATTAGGGATTTGAATATGGAAATACTTGGCGAGCCAGTTTAGATATTTTGTGATAACTAGGCTGTAATTTTGTTAGTTAAAAATAGAGCAATTAGCTCTAAGGGAAGATACATAAAAGTTGATTATCACTATATCCAAGATAGAGCGGAAAAGAAAGAAATTGCACGAAGTTATTTGCTTTCCAATGATATGATAACAAACACTTGAACTTAATAAAATGTTCTCCAAGCAGATGACCATGATGTGACAGAGAAATATAAAATTTTCTCCCCAGAGGCATCTTTAAATGCTACAAAGGATTAAATCCTGTAGATGGACAAAACTTTGTAGCGGCCATGTCACATTGAGTAAAACCTTAAACATGCAAAATCTTGTGGCTTAGTAATGTTGATGTGTTCTGCTATTTTGGCCAAGTGGGAGATATTGGAGTCGGGCCACAAAAGCCACAAGACTACCATTTTCTTCATGGTCCCTCTCTTTCTTTTTATTTTAAATACATCTAATAATGTTGCTTACTTTCTATAATGGTCTTATTTCCTTTAAATTTTTTGATTTTTTTTTTTGGTAAATGTCACTCTCTTTCCTTTTTAAGCCTCCTATCAATAAGGCTCTGACAGTCATATTGAACTAAAACATCTTCTTTAGGGTTAGAGAGAGAGAGAGAATGGAGAAAGAAGGCTTAATTGTTGATATGGAAAAAGAGAGATCTTGATCATTTCATGCAAAACCTACCATATTTGACAAGGGTTAAGTTCCAAAGCTTATAAAATGGGGCTCACTAACCCATCAAAAATACACAACAAAATCTAGGAGTTATCTGCATATCTCTCCAATTATCCATATGCTTTACAACAAAATTCCTCTCTCCATATCTGTTTTCGCTCTTTACAAATTTCAATAAAGTTGCTATTTTCATTATTTTCTTCAGCATTTGCATCAATCAATTTTATGTCCCTTAGCATCCCATTCATGTCTTGAAAAGATGGTATCCATGTTTATCGACTTGCCCGAGGAGACTTGGACTCGACCGAGTTACTCAACCTACGCTTATGCGCGAGGTTCTATACTATGTACCGATTTTTCATATATTTAATGTATCCGCAACTTTATTCACTTAGGGACCGTTTGGATACCTGAAAATATATTGTCTGTGAAATCTATTATTCGCGTAATATATTACTGTGTAATACATTACTGCGTAATACATTACTTACAAATGGATAGTTACTGTTTGGGTAGTATTTAGATACAACTTGGGAAATACATTGTTACTGTTTGGCTATAGCTAGAAGAAATATGGGAAATGCATTATCAACAATTTACCAGCACTTGCCTATAAATTAGTATTTTTTTCTTTTTTGTCACAAAATTCCATTGAAATGCGGAATTAAAGTCATCATCACACCATTCCAAAAAGATTTTCTAATAATAACATCATCACCATTCCAATTTTTTTTTTTAATAATAACTTGTACAATTCTAAAGTCATCATCACATCATTTTCTATTTATTTTGTATGCCATTGGCACTTACATAGAATCACATGTCCTTTAACATTAGACTTTGGTTTCAACATGATAAGTCATTAGAATAACATATTTTTATTGTGAAAAGCCTTATTTTTATTTATTTTTTATAGTAAGTCTGTC
>NW_006495273.1:14613467-14750822 GCF_000471905.2 Amborella trichopoda | reverse complement strand
AATGGGAAGAAGTTTGATTAGTAAACTAGAAGGTTTGGTAATTGTAGTAGAAAATTTTGAGGCATTGGAGGGGACTAAAGGGTAGGGCTTATCCACACCAAAATAACTGGTTAAAGAGAGAGGGAGAATCTTATGCAAACCAGTTATTAGCGCTCAAGAGAGAGAGGGGGCGGGCTTAGAGAGGGAAAGAGCATTTTATTCAAATCAGTTATTAGGGCTCAAGAGGGAGAGGGTATGGGCTTGGAGAGTGAAGGAGTGCAAACCAGTTATTATGGCTCAAGAATCAAGAAGAGGAAGAAAGTAGGGTTTACTAGTGAAGAGAGAAGAGTCGCTTTGATAAGTTCTTTAGACGAGTTTGAGAGAGGGAAAATAGCAGGTTGATATTTTTTTAAGTGGGGCATAGGCCAGAGAGAGATGCGAAAGATTTCCCAAAAGATTACTCGTGAAACGCGTAATAGATTTTTCATCTCTCCGTGCGCGTAATCGGTTTCATGATTTTTTGGGAAATCTCGGGTAATCTCTTTCTATTTCCTTACTATTAAAGTGTACCCAAATAATGGTGTTTCTTAATAATCTATTGTCATGTAATAGATTTCTAGATACCCAAACGGCCCCTTGTTGGAATAGATTTTTTAGGTATTATGCAAGTCCTTGCAGCCTCACTTCTTTTGTAGGAATCCTCCAGGACATTGTCTTGCTTTTTAATTAGAAATTTCTTTTTTTATTCCATTTTTTATCAAAAAAATATGTAGTTCCTTTTAAAAAGTGGTCCTTTTTTTTATTAAAAAAACTAAGTTGCGGCTCTAAACAATCAAATAATGTTGAGAAATATGATTTCAATACTAAAAATCGTTGTGATAGCTTTAAAATATGTTTTTATTTTTAATTATAAAATTTAAAGCTTAAAAAATAGTGTAGATCGAGCAGATCTATGAAAACTTAAAAATCTTGAAAATTGATGGTCCAAAAATGTGTTACAGGATGCACCATTTTCAAAACTTAAAATCCATGTTTTTCTCATGTCCACGCATCTTGACGTCGAGATGATCAATTTGAGGATATTGGGGCATCAAAACAACTTTTTCTAGTAAAATTTTATAATTTGGTTGTTTAGAGCCTCCGCTCTATATAAACTTTTTCCAAAAAAATATGACAAAACGCAGTCACAATTAAGGATGGTTCTTTTTTTTTACTAAAAAAATAGGAAATCTCAAGCCTGCTCGTCTCTAGCCAAGTGGTCCTTCAAAAAGAAAATCAAATTTCAAATGAATAAAAGGCCAATACAAGATGAAAGTAAGTGATTAAAATATTTCAAAATTCATCGCCAGTGTCGTAGGAACTACAGAAAAAGGAACTTTGTGATTTTCGGTAATTGTCTACATGTAAATCTGGTGGTTGTCTACACTAATGCCAGAGACCAACATGTAGAACATAAAAATAGTAAACAACTGATTAGTGATGATGGCGATATAGAGAAAGAATATGAGTGCACTAAACACAGAGGTTGGTAAATGTGATGTACAACTTCAGGTAAGAGCAAATCGAGCCAAAGGGTTCCTGAGAGACTGAATTCGAGGAGGATTAATTCTTATAACAAGCTGGAATACAAAGCTCTGTAGACTTTTTACAAGGGAAAATATTCAACATTTGTAAGAACATGGAATAGGGCACTTAGGTAAAAAATCCATTGTACATGTCCACCCAAGTTGTGCAAATACAATTTTTTCTCGCAGGAAGAGTTACTATAACCTCCACTGCACATAATATATGGATGATTTATGTAGGTACAAGTCGCCGAATACCATACCCATTCAAAATGTACTATCCAGCCCATTTTTAGGATTAATAGTTCACTAAATTAATGAATGGTCTACATGAGGAGCACTTCTCAGTTTGTATAACAATATTTAGGGAGCAATTCTAGTGCACGGAAGAGTACTCACATTCAAGTCTGATATAGGTTTCAATATATTTTGCACTCTAGAGTTGCTGAATGTATTTCGGATTCTTTGCAAATCCAAAAGCTTTTGTGACTCACATCAGGAAGAAGAACCACATAGAACTAAATCATAAATAAAAAGATCAAAAGGAAGAAAAGTCCACAAATATGTGAATCTCTTAAAATCCTTAAAAAGAACATAAAAGAATCAGCAGCAATCTCATTTATTTATTTGGGTTTGGTAGGGGATTAACCAGCAGCAATCATCTACAGTGCAGCTATAGTATAGTGCATATGATATATACTACAAATTCTACAGATCAGAAGAGAAACCAAGCAAATAAAAAATGAAAATCTTGGTAAGATTTTAGTTATAGAATGAATCCCCCAGTTAAGGAAGAATGGAATGAGCTTGGTAGAAGAATGCACAACTGGTCAAGGGAAATATTACAGAGCAAATAGAAGATATAAGCATCATGAAGGTAATTTTGTAGATTGATACAACCATAGAAAATTTAGAAGAGTCGTACCTTAAACTTTTTCAAGCCCAAGTAAAGGGTGTGGGTTGTGTTACATAGGCAGCCAACATAACCAAGACTTTGCATGATAGTAAAAGCATATAAAATTTACCCTTGACCTATACAAAAGTAAATAATAAATAGGACCATCGCCAAATTAAGCACCCTTGTGCCTCCGCGCCCATCACGTGTTGCCAATGGTGCCTTCTCTCTCCTTTGTTATGTAAACAGAAAGGTACATTGTGTTTCTTTGTATGTAGTATTTCAAGATAAAACAAAAAGTAACTTTTTATGGGAACAAAGCAAATAAGGAATTGTATGCATTGAGACTATTTACCTTTGGTACAAGGAGGACACAATTACTTATAGTCATGCATTATAAAATTTGATAGCTTGGGTGTGTCACAAAATTCAAAAAATTTTCTTTTAAACTTTGAGCTTGGTTAATGAAATAAATGCAGCCACCCAATTTCACATCCAATATTCAAAATTAATCGTAACAACCTTGTACCAAAGGTAAATGGTCTCATCATATATATTTTTAGTAAATAATACTTGTACTATTTTGAGATAAAATAAAGTTTTTTTTTTTATACAAAGATAGGGACAACCTTCCCTTGGATGTTATTCCCACATGAATAGTAAAAACTCCCTTGTATTTTGAAGTTCAGACGCCTTATGTATCATATTGTGACGTATCTTTATGAGGTTCTGTATTCATTTTTAGGGACTTCCCAATTTATTCAATGTTGTGTGAATTTTATCGACAACCTTTGGCTCAAATCATTTTTGGGATTGATGATTTTGGATATTTGTTACAGGCATAATGGAAGTCATTTAATAGATAATTTGAAGTCCAACCATAGCCTGGTAGGGGGAAATGCCACTGAAATTGGAAATGGGGAGAGATATGGGCTGGAAGATCTAAAAGAGAAGGGTGATGGAGAGAAAGTGTAGGTCATTTAAAAGGGGATAGGAATCCTGGCTGCCTAGGCGGCTGGGCAGGCGCCTAATTCCTTAGGCAACCTATCCACTAAAGTTGCATTTTAGGCCCCAAGGTTGTTTTTTGAGGGGTTTGATTGGAATTTAGAAACCCACTTTCTCCCCCTCCCAAAAATACAAATAAAAAACCAACAAAATTTTCAATACATCATACATATATGATCATGGATACCAGGATCTTTAAAGGAGGGGTCGCTTTCCTGCTCTTGGATCTCGTTCATTTGTTCTGAAACATAGGGTCTTGTTTCTGGGTAATCCCTTATTAGGATCTCATGTAGGGTTTTTGTGGCCATTATAGGCCTTACGAGAGCATGTAATCAATATCTAATATAGTGGATCAAAGAACTCCAGTGGGATTATGGTCCAAAGAGACCAAGAGATTATGGTCCAAAGAGACCTAGATATGTGGATGCCCCCAAGTTTGAGCAGAGAGAGAAGAGTTAAGAGAACAGAGAGCAAGAAAGAGGGAAGTTCAGAAGAGAGGGAAAGAGAGACGATAGCTGAGACCACCGTTTGGGGGAGAAAGAGAAGAGAAACGGGGAAGAGGAGAGAGAGGGGTAGAGAAGGATCTATAAGAGAAAGGAGATTACCACTAAGACATAGCTCAGGGAAGAGAGAGGGGAAAAAGAGGAGAGAGAAGAGGAGAGAGAAAGAAGGGGAGAAGTGAGAGAGAGAAGGTCAGAAGAAAGGGAGGGAGGCGAAACGGCAGCCGAAGCTGTCATTCGGGGTAGAAAGAGAGGAGGAAGGGGGAAAAAAGAGGGAAATGGCGAAAGCGAGGCAGCGACTGAGGCCGCCACACAGGGAAAGGGTGTCCCTTGGGGAAGAGCGAGAGAGGAAATAAGAAGGAAAGAAGAAGAAGGGACGGGACAACGATTGAGTCCTGCCACTTGGGAAAAAGCTATGACCACCACCCGGGGGGAGGGAAAGAGTAGAGAAAGGGTGAGACGGCAGTTGAGACTGCTATCCTGAGAAAAGCCTCCTGATTGTCACTCATAAAGGAGAGAGGGAGAGATAAGAGGAAGAGAAGAAAAAGGAGATATGAGAGAGAAAGAAAAGAGAAGGTAGAGAGGAAAGGAGGAAGGATAGAGAAGGAGAGTGACGGAGAGAAAGAGGAAGGAGGGAGAAAAAGGGGGAGAAGAGAGAAAGGGGTGAAAGGAAGAGAGAAAGGGAGAGAAAGAGAGTTAGAGAGAGAAAGAAAGAGAGAAGGAGAGAGAGAGAGAAAGAGGAAAGAGAAAGAGAGAGCATGAAAGAGAGATAAAAAGAGAGAAAGAGAGTTAGAGAGAGAAAGAAGAAGGAGAGAGAAGGAAGATGAACAAGGAGAAAGAGAGTTAGAGAGAGAAAGAGATTTAGAGAGAAAGAAGAAGAAGGAGAGAGGAACAGAGAGAAAGAGAGAAAGAGAGAGAAAGAGAGTTAGAGAGAAAGAAGAAGGAGAGAAGGAGAGTTAGAGAGAAAGAAGAAGAAGGAGAGAGGAGGGAGAAAGAAGAGAAGAGAGTAAAAGAGAGAGAAAGAGAGAGAAAGAGGAGGAGAGAGAAAAGAGAGAGAAGGAGAGAGGAGAGAGAAGAGAGAGAGAAAGAGAGAGGAGAGAGAAGAGAGAGAGAGAGGAGAGAGAAAGAGAGTAGTGAGAGAAAGAAGAAGAATGAGAGAGAAGGAGAGAGAGGGAGAGAGAAAGAGAGAGAAAGAGGAAGAGTGAGAAGGAAAGAGAAAGAGAGAAAGATAGAAAGAGAAAGGAGATGGTGAGAGAGAGGTAAGGCCGATGGCCTGGTCGTCGACCCCGACCTCACATGTGGGAAGTAAAGAGATTACCTAATAAGCCTTGACTTGAAGGTTAAGATCAAGGTAAATGGAAAAAATATTCTCTCTCCTCCCTTTATTCAATCACAATTCTTAGGAAAATAATCGGAGGAAACACTCAATAATCTGAATTAAATGAAGAAAAATCAAGGACCAGGAAGCCAACTCAGCAGTCGATTTTTTGGTTATTACATGCTGGTTATATATAGGCAACCACTAAAACATGGGTGGATGCTCAAAATGATGATTTTTCCTTTGGTTATTAGGGGCAAAATGATGATTTTCCCCTCGCCCACAACAACCTGAGTAATTCTAGATCCGTCCTTGCCATGGTCATGAACTAACATGAACTTCTTATGGCTGACATGGGGGTCTTTCCGACCACTGTCCAGGGAAAATAATATCAAACATTTGTAGACCTCAGTATTGTGGTCATTTTGGTATAGATTTTGAGCCATGAACCGAGGTTTTGAGCTGCTAACCCAAAGGGGCAAGTTTCGTGAGAAAGTTGCAATCTTAGATCTCAAATTGCGTTTGTTTCAGGATTGTTTCCCTTGATTTCTTTAGTGTAGATTGTCGAGCAAGTCGCCCTGATCATTTTGCAATAAGAATGGCTCAATTTGGTGCTCAAATGACAACTTCTCAATTGGAGAATTTTGATCGGAGTTTTGATTCCGATGGTCAGAAATTGCCTCCTCTTTGTCCCGAAAATAGACTATATTCGACCATTCATCACGCGCGAGGTTCAACTCGAATGAAGTTCCCTACCCTATGGTCACGATCCCTCCAATTTTAGGTCTATCAAGTATGCAGATGCTGTGATACGACTGTTAGATCAAAAGGGACCTTGTTCTTAAATTCCTGCAACTTTTGCTTTCCCATGTCGATCTTCTCTCTTCGATTTCTTTCGGCTTAGGCCATGTTGGAGGGCATGTCGTATGTCAAAATGGTCGGGCCGATGAGATGAATATCCTCTCGAGATTTGGGCTCGATTTGACCCCGGATGAAGGAAAGTTCAACCCAAAATTGGAGAACACAATTTCCATAAATGGAAGCTGGTTCACCGAGGGTGTACCTGGTTGTGTGCGGTCAATCCATTTTTGATAAGTTGGTCACAGATTGGTCCAGAAGCTTTCGAATGACCTGAAACATGGTACACGGGGGTTTTCGAATGTTCTGAATCTAATGGAAGTGGTCTAATGATCGTTCGAAGCTCCGGTGATAAGGCTATAATTACAGGGTCTTCTTTTCAATGCTAGAGGTAGAATTCTGAAAATTGTTTTGAACACTGATTTGCTTTAACTTCATCGGATTGCATCAAAACTTGGCGGGCATTCTTAGGAGACCCCTAGCCATGTTTTCAATCATTTTGGAGCCATTCTGGGACTGTCAGGAATTATGTTATGAATGGGGGCTTATTCACCTACTGTTTCTATGGTCTGTAGGTATTTTGGTACTTGCGGACCCAGGTTGCAAACTGCTCTCTCGTTATGCACATCGGGGATAACAAGTGTCAGAAAATACCCTTCAATAGTTGCCCCGCTGAATGTTGTGCTTCAAGAGAAGCGAGAAGAACAACATTCAAAATCAATATTGGTCCTTTAGCTTTCTTTTTCTTCCTGATCACTGGATCACACGACCATCAAAGGGGAAATTGTGCGAAGCAGCTTCTCGGAGGGGTGACAAAGGTTCTCAATCCCTGGGGGCCTTGCATAACGGCCTGTATAACTAGATCCGTTGAGGGTTTTGGGGGAGAAGAGACTTTGAGCTGCTGATGGGGCCCATGCTTAAGGGCTTGTAAACCCACTACAGTAGCTCATATTTTTTGTTCCAATAGCTGAGGGCCTTGCTTAAGGGCTTGTAGACCCAGTCGGTCAGAATCCGGGGTTGTCTGGCAATCGGGGGCCTTGCTCAAGGCTTTCTTCCCAATCGGTCTGATTTTGTTTTAGTCTTCCAGTGGAGGTTCAGGTCTGAGACCGTGCCTTCTGGTGGAGGTCCACTTCTGAGGCTATGTTTTGGATAGACAGCCAAGGAGCCCTTGGTGGGTGTGCATGCTGCTACACTCAGGTTTGCTTTGGCAAACCGGGTACCTCTTTGGGTCCCATCCTCTCGGGGGATTTTTGTTGGCCTATCCCTAAAGTCTGGGCCAGTCGGCTAGGGAGGGGTTTGGCGCAGCGGCTTTTTGGTGAGGCTTCACCTTGAAGTCTTTGGCAAGTTTTGATCTGGCTTGATAGTTATGAGCCTTAGGGGGTGTTTTTAGCTTGTCGTCATGATTTTCTTCTTTTCGGTTGTCTTCTTGAAAATGGGGTCCTTAATCATGGAACCCCGATTTTCCATCCAGGCAATTTTTCTGATTCTTGAGTCATTTTGTGAATGGTCTCAGGCTGTTGGAGTTTTTCTTTAAAGCTATTTTTGCATCCCGGTAGTAGGGTGTTTGGTACTGGGAATTGTCATGAAGTGTCGGCTGAAGCCGCCTTTGGAGGCGAGCGTTGCATCAACCTGCTTATTGGTTCAGGCGCCCTTTCAGGTTTTCACCTGAACAGGGCCGTAAAACAATTTTCACCAACTTCCTTCTTTTATTGCGCTTTTTTACCCATGACCTCATGGCCATGTCCACCCTTTTTCCATTTTACTCATGGTGCCCTTACGGGTTTACACCATGCCCGGATTTTATTTACGGAACACTCTTACTCATGGCTTCATGGCCATGCTCGTCCGTCATTTTTACTCATGGTGCCCTTTCAGGTTTTGACCATGCCCCTTTTTTTTTGTTTGGTGAGGGCATGTTTACAGTCATGCTGCTGGGACCTGTGCGAAGCAGTTTAGCATCATGCGGCCAGGATGTGCGCTATAGTTTAGGGTCTTGTAGCTTGGACCATGGTGCAAAGCAGTTTAATGCCGTGCGGTTAGGACGTGCGCTATAGTTTAGGGTGGTATAGCTTGGACCATGGCTAGTCAGTTTAAGGTCTTGTAGCTCGAACCACGGCTATGCAGTTTAAGGTCTTGCAGCGTGGACTATGGTGCAAAGCAGTTTCATGTCGTGCGGCCAAGACGTGTGCTATAGTTTAGGATCGTATAGCTTAGACCATTGCTAGTCAGTTTAAAGTCTTGTAGTTAGGATCACGGCTAAGCAGTTTAAGGTCTTACAGCTTAGACCATGGCTTGACAGTTTAAGGTCTTGCATCTTGGACCATTGCAGGGTGTGCACCTTTGTGGCGGCACACGACAGAGAGGGCTCGCATGAGGGGAAGTGGTGTCATGAACAAAGGACATGTGGGTAGCGGTCTAAGAAAGACAAGCGCGCACGACGGCTTGCAGGGGGCTGTGGATGGCAGCTTGAATAAGACAGGTCCTGGCAATGGCTTCTCACATGTACAAGGGTAGGAACTTTCAAGTGGCGGCAACGACACATGTGAGGCAGTACACATGTGGTTAAGGTGGTTGGGCACGAAGTCTTGGGCTCGTTTCTCTAGTTATCAGCCTGGTCTAACCCGACCCGTTGCAACATCGAGGAGTCGGCGGTTGTAGTGGGCTTTTGTCGTTTCGACAATGACACAGTGCCATTGTCGTTTCAAATTTCTATCATGCCTGGATTCCTGAAGTGCCCTTGGCCTTTTCGACAATGACACAGTGTCATTCGTGACCTTGAGCGATATTTTCCCTTTTGCGAGGGGTAAGATTGGTAAACATACTTTATCGAGGGGATAAAAAGAGGGCTAAACCCTATTTTCACCTTCCTCTTTAGTGAAAACTTGGAGTTTTCAGAGAGTAAGGATTTTCGACGAAGAAGGATTCCTGGTGGTCAGGGTGTGCACGGGGACTTTTAGAGGGGAACTAGGTGAATTTCCGGCAGGGAGACTTAGGGGTGTGACGGTAGGGAGCACAAGGGAGGTGCTAGCCAAGAGCATACACCAGGTTTTTTGGCGAGGTGCAGGCCGGTGAAGTGTTGAGGGAGAGGAGTTTTGGCTGTGAGTGCACAACAATACTCCGGTAGGGGAATCGCATGGGAGAGAGGGCAAACGGGCTACCAACGAGGGTCGCACCAGGTTTTCTGGCAAGGGCATGCCAGTGTGGTGCCCGAGGGGGGGGGGGGGGGGGGGTGTTTCTAACTGGAGCATAAGGATCGTACAACAGGGGAAGGGTTTTCCGGCATTGGAAGCCTGAGTGTCATTCCTCAGGAAACCAGAGAGTCACAGGTGAGGGTACTTGGGGGGTCCAAATCCGCACGTGTGGGTAGGAACACACGTCACATAGAGGGAGGATGTAAAATAGGGTGTGTGGGGGAAACAGGGTTCACAGGTGTGAGTTTACGACGCACGTGAAGGGCTGCGTCAAAGCATATTTCAGCTTGGATAGTCTGCACGTGTGGCTGGAATGGTCATGCTAAAGAGGCTCTCATGCTCGGAATGGCGGCTTAAAAGAGTTCAAACAACGGTCCGATAGAGGCGGTGTGCCCAACGGCTGATCAAACTTGAGCGATAGGGAGAGGGTGCGGCGGATTGGAGTACAAGATGGTCGGGGTTTTGGTCAAGAGTATCCCTTTTGTAAAGAACCTCCCCAAGGTTGGGGAACTCAATACTGGCACCTTCACGAGTGAAAGTTTAGTTAGGGGAGACCCCGTTTGGCTAGAGAAGCCTTCGCGTGAGCCGCAATGGCCGCTTAGCATTATGTTTGTTGACAAGTTGACATGCTTCCTTGTCTAGGAGGCTGATGATGGAACCGCTTGGTTAGGTGCCTCGATATCGCCCTTCATGTCGGGATGACCTGGTGCCGTGGTTTCGGGTTTGAGATGGACTCGAGACCTGAGATCATTCTCTTCGGAACCATGTGAAGAAGAAACGGGCATGAATACCAGCCGATGAGAGAGGAATTAGGGTTGCAAGGTGGGACTCACCTTGCGTGGGTCCGTGACGCGCTCGGGCAAACTCGCGTGGGTGCCCTCTTAGATCATGCTGGAATGCCCCCTGGCCTGTGGCATGTTCGAAATCTCCTCCCTTGATCTATTTTCTTCTTACCTGAAAAAACACACTCACATTAGAGTACAGATAAGTGGATCTGAGGACGCCACCTTGTCATAGGGTGAACACACACGTGCATGTGTACTAGAGGAGAAGTGAAAGAAATAACATAAAAGAGTCCATGTCAATTCGGCATCCTTACGACATCTCCTTGACGAGGGACGTTTGGTAAGATCCTATAGTAACGAGAGAAAGAAAGGGGTGATAGAAGAAGTGACAGAGAAAAGGAAGAAGGGTTTGAAGGCTAATATGTCTTTCAACTAGTCCTTTAGAGAAAAGTGGGACGGAGGTTGGTTTGGATTTCACCCAACTATTCAGAGGCAAAGAACGAAAATTTTTGTGGAGAGAAGAAGAAGAAAAAGAAGAAGAATGAGAGAAGTGATGAAGGTCATCTTCGGTCTCGTTGAACCTCCAAAAACAGAATGAAGCCGTTTGACCCGACGGCTAGACGGGCGTAGTGACATGACTAGCGCGATAGCTAGACAGGCACGGTAACTGGACTGGCATAATGGCTAAACTACTCAATGACAAGATGGGCATTGTGACTAATCTGGCACAGTGGCTGGTCTTTCTCGTGTTCTCCCGGCTCGGGCCACGACGTGCCATATATCAAAATGCTCAGGTCAACGAGACGAACACGCCCGTAAAATTTGAGCTTGATTCAGCTTGGGATGAGAGAATACGGCCTTTCAAAATTGATCCCGAAACCCATGAACACATTTTCCATTAATGGAAACTGGTTCACTGAGAGTGCATGGTAATAGCGTGTGACCTACCCATTTCGGGTAATTTGGTCATAACTTAGTCCAAGAACGTCTGATCAAGCCGAAAATTGGTCTCTAGGGGTTTTCGGATGTTCAAATCCAATGATGGTGGTCCCACTATTATTTGACACTTTGGTGATAGGGCTGTAGTTATAAGGTCTATTTCAGGGCGAGAGAGGCTGATTTTTTCAAATTGTTTCTGCGTCTGCGCTGCCTTAAACTTATCGGATTGCGACAAAACTTCGCAGGTATTCGTAGGAGACTTTTATCAACATTCTTGAACCTTCTTGGGTGATTATGAGACTGTTGGAAATTTCACTTCTGGATCAAGGCTTATTATCCGACGGCTTTCGTAGTTCACATGCACTTTGGTACCAGTGGACCTAGGTCACAAATTGCTTTTCTCTTTATTCTCATCGAGGATACAAGTGTTAAAAATTAAACAGCTTGCCCTGCTGAATGTTATCCTTCGAGAGAAGCAAGAAGGGTAACATTCAGAATAAAAACTAGTCCTTCGGCCTTAAAAAATAAACTTCTTGATCACCGGATCAACACGTATGTCAAAGGGGTAGTTGTGCGAAGCTGATTCCTAGAGGGGTGACCAAGGTGCTCACATAGATGCTTTTTGGGGGGAGAAAAGATTTTGAGGGATGATTTTAAGTCTACACCCTATTGGACATCTTGGTGGCATTGTTGGAAGCCACACCATGTTTGCAGGGCACTAGATATGATAGTTTCTTGCCTATGAGGGATGATTTTAAAGTCTACAACCTATTGGACATATGGGTGGCGGTAGAACCAGTGAGGGATGATTTTAAAGTCTACACCCCGTTGGACATCTTGGCGGTGTTGTTGGTAGCCAATCCAGGTTTATAAGGCACCTGGTATGAAAATTTCTTGCTTGTGAGGGGTGATTTAAAGTCTACACCCTATTGACATATTGATGGAATTCTTTGCTGCTACGCCAGGTTTGCTTTGATAAGTGGGTTATCTCTGAGGTCCTATCCTGCAGGGTCCAGTCGAGGGCTTTTTGTTGGCCTGCCCGAAAGTTGTTTACCACGCCAAATCGAAGCGATCTGTGGATGTAGATCACTCTAATCTAACACTTTAAACTGATGAAAAATGAAGGAAATAAAATGGTATAGAGTGTGAGAACAATCGAATTCAGATCTACGATTAGATCTGCCCAGAAAGAGCAGATTTGCTCTCAGATCTGTGGTGGGGCCAGCATGATCCAAAGCATTTCAAAATACGATTTTTCAATCAAAACAAATAAAAATCAGATCAAAAAAAATAAGTAAAATAAAATAAAGAAGAAATGAAAGGAGAATGAGTACTTGATCAGGCCAGATGGCTCAGGACTCTCGAGCCTTCTGGGGCTCACCCGTATTAGAACCGGTTCCTCTTGCCCTTCTGGTTCAGATGTCGATAAGCAAGTCTTTGGTAGATCTAGGGTGGTTGTGCCCTAGGTCTAGGTTTTCTTTTTCTTTGGGGTTAGAGTCTCAGGAAGCTAGAGTTTTCCCTTTTGTTTCTTCGTTCTCTCTCTGATTTCAACCTCTATCTCTAGGGTTGAGCTGCTTCCCTAAGATCTGAAGTCACTTTCGGGTCAGAAGCAATAATAATGGGGTCAAAAGGGCCGGAGTTGTCCACTTCAGTCTCTAAAGAAGAAGAAAATAATTCAGGAGAGACATAAGATGGCGGAAAAATCACAGAAGGTGATAATAGGGGAGTTGCTAAAAGATCAGAGGAGAAAGAGCTACCTCTTAGTTCTGAGATCATAGGAAGTTTGGCACCCCATGTTTTCGAGTACGCCCACTAATTAGAGATGGTGCATAAGTGTCGGCGGAGGCTGAGCATTTCCTTTTCTTTCCCCCTGCTTAAGAAGGAGCAGCCACTTCAAAACTCCCTCCCTGAGAGGGACCCTCAGCCAGTTTACTGTGGGGACCACTCTGGATCAGTGCATTCAAATCCTGAATGGGATGCCTCTCATAACCTGGGACCCTGCGTCCCTCATCCAACTCGAAGATGGAACTAAGATTATCAAAGATACTCCCAGTCCTCGCCTTCATCGTAAGAAAGTCCGGCGATGTTTCATCAGCTACTATCTCGCGCAAAAACCCTAAGGATTTCCAATTAGAAGGATATTCTAAGATAAACATCGTGCAAGGAGCAGAAGTATCCACATGTCTCCTCTGCCTGGTATCCTGACACCAGTTACCGTTCTCCCCTTTCTAGAGGTGATAAGACATTCCAATACCCTTTACTAGTAATCCTCCACCAGTTTGCATAAGCCTCAGTCATTTAGACCCTCCTGCCAAAGTGAGGCAACACATACTTGCTGATTTTTGTCATTTCGAGACATGTGGATCAAGCAGTCCGTATATGTTCTGATGACTAGCACTCATAGAGAGACCCAAGCTCTTCCGCTTTCCCTGTGTTTACTTTGCCCCGATGCTTTTCAAAAAACGCGGAGAAGGGGCAACTCTAATCAAGCCCTTGTTGACAGGCAAAGCGGTGAGGGAAATACCGCTCTAGTCTGGCATTGTGCAAAGTCTGATAAGGTAGAACTCCTCCTCTGATGCCTAGGATGAACATGAGCTGCCTAATGGTTGTTGGAGTGCCATCTAGCTCCTTCCCCAATTCATCAATGAAAGAACGATCGGTGAAGCTCTTGATCGGGAATGGGACTCGTCGCATGTTTAGGGAGTCATTCCCAAATAAACTCTGAGCTCACCCTGGGATATGGAAGATAGCCTTTTGCTTGGTAAGCCTCATCAAGAAGGACCACAGTTTACCTCCTGAGTCTTCATGCCTGACATAGGTCTCAGGGAAATAGGCCCCTAGCCATTCGTACACGTAATGGATGGGGAATGGAGTTTTAAATTCCCCAGGAAATGCCTCTCCTCCTACAATGCCATTCCCTCCCTCTTTACCTTTGTAGGCCTTTCCACGGGAGATGGCCCCCAAGCCATGGTAAATATTACACAAAATTGGCTGAGCAAGGGCATACTCATGCCCTCTTGCCATGTCGCAAGTTACATACAATACGCCTAGACAAATGTCCTCTACCCATCCAGGAAGCATTAATTTGCACAAAAACAAGGCCAAATATACATCAAAAAAGACACAATCATCGCTGGTCTCGGATTAATACACGGGAGGCATCCCCTTCACAACTGCCTTCCCTTTCCCTTTCGGAGTACTCCGATTTCCTTCGGGATAGTCCCCACAAAAAAATTTCACCCATTCAGTGAAGGTCACCCGACCGTTGCTAGACTTGGCAGTAATCAAATGGTATGCCTCGAAAATCTTTTGAGGACTGGCGGGCAGCTCTTCATTCCCTAAGCTAACACCACAAAAAATAACCGAGTTCTGAGGCACGAACTCATCATACATGGCCCCGCTTATTCGAAAGGCCCCCAATAAAATGACGATCTAGCCAGGAGATTCCTGCTTCCCCATGCCCAAGAAGCCAGGTATTGCTAACATGGCTCCATGTCTCCAGTAATACCTTCACAGTATTGGAGCATCGATCATAGTAGCTGCCCGAACATTGGATCACTGTTAATAGAGAAGCAAGTTGAAGAGTGCTTCTATGCGACACCAACACCTTGGCAGTCCAAGAAGAGTATCCCTTCAAGTATTGGTGCTCCCCCTGAATTCGGAGGCCTTTTACTGACCACATTAGTAGCCCTTTGCTTGTACCATTTGTTTCCCTAGAGTGGGCAAGTTCTCCCCAGAGGCTATGTTCCTGTGCATGCAATGATGTAGTGCTATCCCTTCTTCAATACTAACATTTTCGTCATTACCCTCACGAACTTCAAAAAGAACGGGGTTAGTAATGAAGGTGACACTGAGGGGCCACTCTGGCCTGCATACTGGCTTAGTCAGCCAAGTGGGATTGCCCCTTGATGAGGCCTCACCTATAAAATCCTCGGTGCCGACCTCTCCCCCTCTTGAAAGCTTCTTTATGTCAGGAATTCGGTAAAAAAGACCAACCAATGTAAAAGGGCTCAATGATTCAAATCGAAAATTGCTAAGGCACTAGATCAGCGTCTGCCGATTCTTCCAACGCCTAGCACCGGCTATGTTTTCTAATACCTAGTGCAGACTATGTTTGCTAATGCCTAGCGTCGGCTGAGTCTGACAACAATTAACACCGGTTGTGTCTGCCAACCCTTAGCGCCGGTCGAGTCTTCCAACGCCTAGCGCTGGCTATGTTTTCTAATACTTAGTGCCGACCGCATTTGCCAATGCCTACTGCCGGTTGCGGTTGCCAACTTCTAGCGCTGACTGTGTTTAGGTCTCTCACACGTGCCACGGACTCCACGCGTGACGCCTCAAAGCCTGCTGCATCCTCTAACAACCATCGTCACTTCCTTCTACGTTGCCTGACACACGTCTCACAAGTGCGAATGGAAGCCGCCCGTCTTCCCTACGACGGTTCACTTTCTGTGACTGTCCACTTCCTGCAACCGTTCACCTTCCCTACGATAGTCCACCTTCAGCGACCGTTCCATTTCCCTTGATCTTTTGATGTCTCGCCAGAACTTCTCCTACAAGGTCGGAAACTCACTGAGATACTTTTCCCTGCTTGCGTCTCGCCCGGGAAGTCACAAAAAACCTGTCGAAAACCCTCTACAACTTTCCCTAAGTCATTGGGAAACCTCCTAATCTCTCGAAAAACTTCCCAAAACTTGTAAAAATGCTAACTGTTGCACTTCCTGCCTTTTCTACCCTCAATGATCACTGCCAGAGTTCTCCTGCTTCTCGAAAAACCTTCTGTACTAACTGCGAAACTCCTGCAACTCTTCCTTTTCCGACAATCCCTTGACAATCTTGTTGAAACCTTCTCTACAAGGCTTGTTGGAACACTTTATCTCATGTTGGAATCACTCTTCTTGCTAGAGCTTTCACCCGAAAATCCTTTGCTCACTGTTAAAAAAAATTTTGTTTAAGTTTTTTATCTTCGATGAAAAGTGAAGGAAATAGGGTTTTACCCCCTTATATAGCCAACACTACCCTCAAACGGCTCTCACAAACTGGGAATCCCAGTCGCGTCTAAGGAAAGCCAATGAGCCGGGTCGGGCTTTGACTCGAGGCCCGAGTACCAATCCATACTCAGCGCCAGCTATGTGGTCAAAATGACCTAGCGTCGGCTGAGTTTCAACAGCCCTAGCACCGATCGTGTGCTCGATAACCCAGCACCGACCATGTTCAAACGATAGCATGGGCCGCCCTTAACACCGGCTGTGTTTTTAACAACCAAGTGCCGGCTATACGGTCGAAGTGACCTAGCACCGGCTGTGTTTCAACAAACCTAGCACCAGTTGTGTGCTTGGCAACTTAGTGCCAGTGGTGGCACATGTTGTCCTCAGCACCCACTGTATTTTTAACAACTTAGCGCCGGCTGAGTAGTCAAGAGGCAGTGTTGGCCGACTTCAGTGCCAGGTGTGTTTTCAAAGACTTAGTGCCAGCTGAGTGCTCAACAAATAATGGTTGCTGCACTTGGCGGCGGTTGTATTTTAAGCAACCTAGGCCAAAGCTGTGCGCAACCATCATCCTCAATGGAGTCAGGAGCAGGCCACTGTCGCTCATCCCCAGTGCAGGTCACACCCATACCGCAACCCATTATCCCTAGTGGAGTTAGGGACATTCTTATCTCTTCAATCCCCAGTGGGTCTACTCCACACCAAGTCACTACTCCTTTGCTATCTTATTCTCAAAGAGTCGACTTACCTATTCTTCATGGAGTCTCATCTTTCACCCCCCGGGAGTCATGTGCGCACCCTAATCCCCATTGAAGTTTGCTTCTGTTTTGCCATCCCTCGTCGGGCCACTATCTCCATCTGAGCGCTCTGTTTGTGTATGGCATTAACAACTTTATCCCCAGGGAGTCAGATTGTCATCCACAGACCTATTCCCTATAGAGTCTCACCTACATGGTGACCCAAACCATGGTTCGTGCTGCATGACCTTAAAATGTACAGCCTTGGTCTAATACATGACCCTAAACTGCATGATCCAAACTATACGACCTTAAACTATAGCGGAGGTCTAGTTGCACGACCTTAAACTGCACGGTCCTAGTTGCATGACTCTAAGCTGCATAACCATGATCCAAACTATATGACCTTAAACTGTAGTGAAGGTTTATTTGCACGACCTTAAACTACACGGTCCTAGTTGCATGACTCTAAACTGCATAACCATGGTCCAAACTATATGACCTTAAACTGTAACAGCGGTCTAGTTGCACGACCTTAAACTACATGGTCCTAGTTGCATGACTCTAAACTACATAACTATGGTCCAAACTATATGACCTTAAACTGTAGTGGAGGTCTAGTTGCACGACCTTAAACTGCACGGTCCTAGTTGCATGACTCTAAACTGCATAACCATGGTCCAAACTATATGACCTTAAACTGTAGCGGAGGTCTAGTTGCATAACCTTAAACTGCATTGTCTTAGTTGCATGACTCTAAACTGTATAGCCGTGGTCCAAACTATATGACCATAAACTGTAGCGAAGGTTTAGTTGCACGACCTTAAAATGCATGGTCCTAATTGCATGACTCTAAACTGCATAACCATGGTCCAAACTATATGTCCTTAAACTGTAGCGGAGGTCTAGTTGTACGACCTTAAACTAAACTGCAGCGGAGGTCTAGGTCGTGACCTTGATAAACTGAGATACCCTACTCGCCAAGGAATATCTGGTCAGTCATGAATTTGGAGTGGCAATTAAATGATTGTTGTAGCTGTAAAGCAGTGGGTAGGGGTGGTTGTACCTAAAGCTGGTCACCTCGATAAACTGAGGTACCCTACTCGTCAAGGAGTGATTGACGCACGAAGAAGACGACGCCAACGGAAGGCCTTGCAGCATACCATTCATTTAATCCTCGCAATGTGGCTCAACACCAGAGGATATACACAAACCCAGATCAAATGAGAACAATGCCCTTCGACATGACTCTCAATTGCCAGACGGGCCGGATTCTGACGGACAAGGTCCGTACAAAATCATTAACTTTAGAATCACATATAGTCCGCACGAGGGTGAGGACTTCGAAAAGATCCCTCAAAGAGTCTCTTCTCCCTTTAAAGTCTCCACGGACGGACCTGCGAACAATGCTACGTCTGAGCATCCTAGTTGCACCATTGCGTGAATCTCCTTGGCGTTCACGTGGTCCTGTGGCAAGGAAGGAAAAGAAAGTATTAGCCGAAGGAAAATTTTCGAATGTTGTCCTTCTCGCTTCTCTCAAAACACAACATTCATGCAATGGTCAACAAAGCCGTTGTCCCTGATTTGCTCAATAAAGCCTACAAAAGAGTGGAAATTTTTATTGTCTCAGAATGGCTCCATAATTGGTCAAGATCTTCATTAGTACTCCAAAAAGCCATTTAGCATGTTACACCACGATCAGACATATCTAAGGCAATGAACACAAGGAAACAATTTCGGAAAAATTGGCCTCTAGCATTAGGAAATATGCCCCATAGCTATATTTATAATTTTGGCACGTCAAATTGCTGTGGGACCACCACCATTTGATCCCGCAAGGTTGAAAACCCTTATGGGTCAAGTTTTGGCTTAATTAAGAGCTCTAGAAAAGTTGGGGGTAAAATACCTAAAACGAGTAGGCCACACACTATTCCCATGTGGCTAGCCTACACCAAAAACAACATTAAAGGTGGTTGTTTTTACAGTCACGGGCGGTGACTTTCAGAGCCTATATCTCACTCGATTTGAGTCAGATCATGCTCAAATTTGGTGAGCGTGTTCATCTCATCAAGATGAGCATTTTGATATGTGGTACGCCATGTGACAATCCCCGAGTAAGGAGAAAAACTAGATGGAAGTTGCTGATCCATGAAGAAAGTTACAGAAAATTCAGTAACAACGCGCACCACTCCGACGACCAAATCAAGACGCTCGCATACCCGATCGGCATGAAACTAATTGTATTATGTGCATAAGGTCCGTGGCTATATCTAGCCTGAACCCCACATACGATGAACAGTTGGATTTCACACATGAAGCCATTGAAGCTGCTGTAGATTCCTTTGGCTGGATTTCAAGATTCTTGCAAAAAACTCAAGACGACAAAATCTTCATCCGAACACGAAATTGAGCTGCATTTGTTGCAACGTGATTGTGACGACATGCTTAGTGTGATTCCATGAAGAAAATGAAGAAAAACATCAAGGAAAGAGCGTACTATGAATCCGAAGTTTTCAAAAATTCATCCAAAATTCATTTCTCATGATCATGGCATAAAAGCACGATCCTGGCTCAAAATTGGTATCAAATCGATCGCCATGCTGGGACCTACAAGAAAATAATCATCTTTCGATCAAACGGGCATCAGAACAACCCCGGATCGGTCATGAAAGATCATGCAAGTTCTCGAGCAGCAACAGGGACTGTTTTAAAATTCCGCACATTGTTAAGCAGGGGCAAAGCAGTCCTTTTGCACCCATTTTTAAAATTTCTTTTAATTCAATAAAATTGTAATTATCTTTAATTTTAGGTAGTTTTTGAGCGTCCACCCATGTTTGGGCCCAATTCTATATGCAAAATTATAAAAAAACCTTGGATTCATTTCTTCAATCAATCAACAAATACTTCAATTTTGATTAAGCTCGTGGGTGTGTCTTAGAGAGAGAGAGAGGAGAGAGAAGAAAAGGGTCAGTACCTTTTGATAAGGTAATTTTCTCTCTCCTCCCCTCTCTCTATCTCCTCCCCTATTTTCTCGTTTCTCTCTCTTCTTCTCATCTATATCTCACCCTTTCTCTCTCCTCTTGCTCATCTTTATCTCTTTGTCTCTCTCCTCTTTCTCATATCTATCTCCTTTTTTCTTTCCTCTTTCTCATCTCTATCTCTCTTTCTCTCTTCTCATCTTTATCTTGCTCCATTTTCTCATCTCTATCTCCCGTTCTCATCCATATCTCCCTTCCTCTCTCCTCTTTCTCATCTCTATCTCTCTTTCTATCTCTTTTTCTCATCTTTATCTCCCTCCCTGCTCTCCTTCTGAAGACAGCCGGTGATGCTAGCGTCGACTGTATTCTTTCTTCTCTTCCTCTAATACAATCAGCGAAGCCTAACGTCGACTGCATCTTCTCTATCTTCTTTGTCTAATGCAATCGACAAAGCCTAGCGTCCACTGCATCTTCTATCTCTTCTCTGTCTAACACAGTCGGTGAAGCCTAATGTCGAATGCATCTTCTCTATCTAATATAATCGGTGAAGCCTAACACCGACTGCATCTTCTCTCTTTTTAGACTAGCACAACCGACGATGCCCAACACCGACTGTGTCTTTTCTCTCCTCTTTTCTTGAACACAACCAATGAAGCCTAACGTCGATTGTGTCCTTTTTCTCTTTTCTCTTTCCAACCCTACCAGTGACGCCCAACGCCGACTGTGTCTTCTCTCTCCTCACTTCTTAAACACAGCCGATGAAGCCTAACACCCACTATATCCGTCTCTCTCTTCTCTTTCCAACCCAGTCAGTGATGCCTAGTGCCGACTGTGTCTTTCCTTCGCTTCCTCTTCCAACATAGCCGGTGATGCCTAGCGCTGACTGTGTCTTTCACCCTCTTTTCTCCTTCCTTCTCTCTTCTCTCACGCTCTTCTCCTTCCTACTTTCTCTTCCTCTCTTTCTTTCTCTTCTTTTTCTTATTATCTTACTTCTTACTCTTTCTTTATGACTTTCATCCTTTTTGTTATCCTTTCGTTTGATTAAGAAGGGTTGAGATTAGCCTCTTATGGTAGTCCTATCGTCTAACTGTAATGTTGTTGTGCCAAAATTACTACACCAGCTTTATCGCCACGACAGACTAACCATCGTGTCAAGCTAGTCAGTATTGGTATTGACGTCTAGCGTTAATCCTGTTGAGCCGGCCTGAGTTATTGAGCCCGTTTTACTACCACGTCAGGCCAATTACTCATCTGCTTAGTCACTGTGTTGATCTCCTCGCCTGATCAAATTCTTCTCTCCCCCATCTTTCTTCTCTCATTCTTCTCTTCTTCTTTTGAATGTGCATGCTTGTGTACGTTCACCAAAGAGGCAAGGTGAGGTCTTTTGACCCACTTGGCTTATGATATTTTCCATATGTGTGTGATTACAGAAAACATGAGAATACAAGCCAAGGGAGGTGCTTTCAAACTAGTTTTATTACAGGGGGCTTTCTACATGATCTAAGAGGGCGCCCATGCGAGCCAGCTCGAGAAAGTTCTGAACCCACCTAAAATTCCTCTCTCATCGATTAGTAATCCCTACCCTTGTTTTCGAACAAGGTTCCCAAGAGAGCGATCTCAAAAGTCTCGGGTCTCCCTGAAACTCGAGACGCGTGCCACCCAATCATCCAGATCTGAAGGGCGAGATCAAGGCACCTAACCACACGCGTGTGAAAGAGTAGAGCAAGTGACCGATTGGCGTGCCCTCATCAAATCATATTTATTACACAATCAACTTCTTGAAGATCTCGTTGAATGAAACAAGATCTGAAGATTAGCTACACTATACATGTGCGATGATGATACTCTATTCTGAACTTCCAATAATGACATGCTGCTCCGATGTATCGATCAGGAAGAGGCGAAATGCGTCCTTAAAGAGGTCCATTCCGGGGTGTGCAGAATGCATCAATCAAGTCCTAAGCTCTACAATAGGATCATGTGAATAGGTTATTAATGGCCCACTATGAATGCCGACTCGATTGCGTTCGTGAGAAGTTGCCTAGTCTGCTAAATTCATGCGAACTTCATTCATCAGTAGCTAGACCCTCTCCACCCAACTGTGATGTCCTGACCCTTCACTCAATGGGGCATGGATATTGTAGGTCCAATCGACCCACTTTCTTCTTTGGGGCATGCATTCATACTTGCTGCGATGGACTACTTCTCCAAATGGGTCGAAGCGGTCCCTCTCAAAAAGGTCCCCGGCCCTGCGGTGGCTAACTTCATGCACTATCATATCATATACCGATTTTGTGTCCCTGACCGAATCGTTTCTAATACTGACCCCCAATTTCGAAGCAGCCAAATCGAAAGGCTAGTCGAGCAATTCAGGTTCCTGTGGAAATACTCGACCATGTCTCACCTAAGGGCAAATGGCTTGGCCGAGGTGTTCAATAAGACTCTATGTGACGCCCTATGGAAATCAATCTCCGATAGAAAACAAGATCGACAAAAAAATCTTTTAAAGATTCTCTGGGCTTATCGCATCACGACCCGAGGCCCACCACAGTCGACCCCCTACTTACTGGTTTATGGAGGCGAAGCTGTGTTGCCATTGGAAATTCAACTTCCTTCCCTTTGAGTAACCCTCCATTATAGGATGACAGATGAAGAACGGGCTGCTCTCCATTGACAAGAGCTAGATGCGCTCGATGAAAAAAGGTTGCAAGCGCAGCAGAGTCTTGAGACCCACAAGAACCTCATGCAAAGAGCCTTTGACAGGTCAACCGAGATAAGAGTGTTCACAAAGAGTGAACGGCTCTTGACAGTGTGGAGACCTATTATCACCCATGGCTAAATAAGAGGAAAGTTCGAACTAAAATGGGAGCGCCCGTTTATGGTCAAGAAATCCTTCCTCAATGAGACCTATGTGCTGGTCAATGCCAAAGGAGAAGAAGTGATGCCCCTTAGTTAGCTGCCTCGATCTCGCCCTCCAGGTCGGGATGACTTGGTAGCATGTGTCTCAGGTTTTAGGGGAACCCGAGACTTGACATCGCTCTCTCGGGAACCTTGTTAGAAAACAAGGGCAGGTATACCAACCGATGAGAAAGGAATTTAAGGTGGGTTCGAAACTTACTCGGCCTGACTCTCGTGGGTGCCCTCTTAAATCACGAAGAAAGTCCCCCCAGGCGCCTTCAATTGGTTTGAAATCACCTTCCTTGGCATGTACTCTCCTGTTTCTGCAATCACACATACATGGTTAATGTTACAAGACAAGTGGGCCAAGGGACCCCACCTTGTCTTTGGACGAATGTACACAGGAAGGCACATCCAAGAGAAGAAGGGAAGAATAAGAGGATAGAGATTGGGGCGAGGAAAAGGAAGAAAAGAGAGAATGCAAGAAAGGGGAGAGAAGAATTTGACCAAGCAGGTATACTGACACAGTGGCTAGACCACTAGGTGGTTGCCCAGCGTGGTAGCAAGGCGGGGCACGGTAACTCAGACAGGCACAACAACATTGCTACTAGATGACAGAACCAACATTGACTAGCTTAACACAATGGCTAGCCTGTCGTGGCAGTAAGGTAGGCTCGACAACTCAGACCGGCACGGTGGCATTACTGGTAGACGACAAGACTATCATGACAGTGCTAGTCTTAACCTCTTTTGATCAAACGAGAGAGAAAGAAGAAAGAAGAGAGAAAAGAAAGAGAGAAAAAAGAAAAATAAGAAAGGAGAGAAGAAGAAGAAAAGAGAAGAATGAATAAGGAGAGGAAAGAAAGAGAGTGAAAAGAGAAGAAAAAGAAGAGAAGGAAGGAGTAGAAGAAGGGAGAAGAGAAAATAGGACTAGAAAAAGATGAAGAACAAAGAAGAGAGAGTGGGAAAAGAAGAGAGAGAAAGAAGAGGGAAAAGAGGATGAGTAGGAGGGATAGAAAGAAAGAAGAGAGAGAAAGAAGAGGGAAGGAAGAAGATAAAGAAGAGAGAAAAAAAGGAGAGAGAGAAAGAAGAGAGAGAAGAGAGAAAAGAGAGAAGGGAAACATGGAAGGCTATGGAATTCTGCCATCCATGACAGAAGAGAGCGAAGAGGAAGAAACATGGACAGCGATAGGCTTCCGCTGTCCATGAAAAAAGAGGGAGCAAAAGAAGAAACATGGACGACGATGGGCTTCTGCCGTTCATGATAGAAGAAAGAGAAAAGGAAGAAACATGGACGGTGATGGGCTTCTACCATTCATGACAGAAGAGAGAGAAGAGGAAGAAACATTGACGACGATGGGCTTCCACCGTCCATGACAGAAGAGATAGAAGAGAAAGGAACATGGACGGCGATGAGCTTCTGTTGTCCATGATGAAGAAAGAGGAGAGAAAAGATACATGGACAACGATGGACTTCTGCAATCCATGATAGGAGAGAGGGAAGAGAAAGGAACATGGATGATGATGAGCTTCCACCGTCCATGAAGAAGGAAAAAGGAGAGAGAAGATCTATGGACGGCAATAAACTTTCAGCGTCCATGATAGGAGAGAGGGAAAAGAAAGGAACATGGACGATGATGAGCTTCCACTGCTCAAGACGAAGGAAAGAGGAGTGAGAAGATACATGGACGATGATGGACTTTCGTCATCCGTGATGAAAGAGAGACGAGAGAGAAGATGCATGGATGGCGATGGGCTACCGTCATCCATGTCCAGGGAAAGAGGAGAGAGATGACACATAGACAGCGATGGGCTTCCCCTATCCATAACAAAGGAAAGAGACTCAGATAAAGGCTTGGCTCACCACTCAGGTAAAGGCTCGACTCATTGTGTGTGTCCTAGAGGAGGACATCATGTAGAAGATGAGCTCCATCGTGCATGAATGGAGAAGAAAGAGAACAGGGAAAAAGAAGGAAGAAGAAGATGAAAGACACTCATGATGATTGCCCTTTACCGTGCATGTTAAGAGAAGAGAGAGAAAGAAAGAGAAGACAGAAAGAGAGAGATAAGAGGAGGAGAGAGAAAGAGAGAGATGAGTGGAGAGAAAGAGAGAGGTGAGAGGAGGAGAGAGCGAGAAAGAGAGAGAAAAGAGGAGAGAGAAAAGAGGAGGAGAGAGGAAGTTACCTTACCGAAGGGTATCAGCCTCGTCTTCTATCTCTTCTCTCTCTCTCTCCAAGACTCACCCACAATCTCAAAGAAAAATCTCAAATTTTATTGATCGGTGTAGAGAATGAGAAGGGATCCTTTTATAATTAGGTTTAACACATATTTATAAAATTGGGCCAAACCATGGGTGAATGCCCAAAATCTAGATTAATTGATGATAATTACAATTATTTTGAGTTAAAGAAAATCTAAAAATAGGGTGCAAAATGATGGTTTTGCCTCTGCTCAACAATACATGAAATTTCAAAATAGTCTTTGCTGCTGCCCTAGAACGTGTGTGATCTTCCATGGATGATTCAGGGTTGCTCTGGTGGATGATTCAGGGTTGCTCTGGTGCCCCTTTGGCCGAAAGGTGATTACTTTCTCATTAAGCTCGGCATGACGATCGATCTGATACCAACTTTGAACTACGAAACGTGTTTTTAGACAACAATCACGCGACTCAGAATTTGTATGGATCTTGAAAACTTTAGATTGATAGTGTGCTTGTTCCTTAGTAGTTTTCTTTTATTTCTTCATTGAATCACTCTGAGCATGTTGTCATGATCGCGTTGTAACAAATGCTGCTCGATTTCGTGCCCGAACGAAGATTTCGCAACTTCTAGGTTTTGGCCGGAATCTAAAATTTCGATGGCCAGAATTTACAGAAAATTCGACACCTTCATGTGCCAAATCCAACCGTTCATCACATGAGGAGCTTGGACTGGAGATAGCCCTAGATCTTACGCACACGATGGAACTGGTATTGTGTTGATATGATATGTGAGCACCGTGATATGGCCGCTTGAGTGGGTCATGGTGATATTGAATTTTCTACAACTTTTATCGTGAATTGCTAGCTTCTCTCTAGATTTTTTTCCTGCTCGAGTATTTTCATGGGGCGTACCACATATCGAAACGCTCATCTTGACGAGACGAACACACTTCAAAAGGTTTGAGCATGATCCGACTCAAAACGAGTGAGATACGGGTCTTCAAAGTTGTTGTTCATGACTGTGAAAACAATCACCATTAATGGTGACTTAGTGTTGGGAGGGCGCACGGGAATAGTGTGCAGCCTACCCCATTCAGTGTTTTTCTCATAACGTTTTCCTGGAGCGCCTGATTAAGTCGAAACTCGACACATAAGGGTTTTCGACCATGTCGGATCTAATAGTGGTGATCTCACAGCTGTTAGACATACCAAAAATAGAGTTCTAATTATAGGGTCAGTTTCAAGGTATTAGAGACCAATTTTTTCAAAACGATTTTTTTGTGTTCACTACCATAGACATGTCGGATTGTGACAAAACTTGGCAGGTGGCCATTTGGAGTCCTTAAGAATTATGAGGCAATTATGAGACTGTAAAAAATTATGAGGCAATTATGAGGCAATTATGGCCATAAGAATTATGAGGCAATAAGAATTATGAGGCAATAAGAATTATGAGGCAACAAGAACTATGAGGCAATTATGGCCATAACGATTTTTTCGTGTTCGCTACCATAGATATTCTGAGGCAATTATGAGACTGTAAAAAATTCCACTGTATGTCAAGGCTTTATTGACCGGCTTCGTCTTTTATTCCACATCGGGGTCCCAAGGTGCTGAAAAATGTTTTCAAACAGCTTGCCTCGTCGAATGTTGTTCTTTGAGAGAAGCGAGACGGACAACATTTGGAAAATTTCCTCGGCTTTATTACTTTTTTCTTCCTAGCCACAGGACCAAGTGAATGTTGAGGAGATATCCACGCAATGCTGTAACTAAGATGCTCAGACGTTTGGATGCAATGTGTAGGTCGATTCATGGAGACTTTAGGGGGAGAAGAAACTTTTGAGGGATCCTATCAAAGTCCTCACCCTCGCGTGGACTGTTTTGGAGGGACTAGTATTTTATGTCCTCATCTTGTGGGATAGTACCTGAGAAGGCCTTATGATAATGACTGAACTATGTTGTCACCCAGCATCGAAGAAGGGATGATGACTGAGCTACGTTGTCCTCTAGCCTCGAAGAAGGGATGATGATAGGCCTACGTTGTCACCTAGCCTTGAAGAAGGGATGTTGACTGGGCTGCGTTGCCATCTACAACTGGAGAGACGAAGGAGAAGAGAGGCATGCACAATACTACCTATGTCATGCATGTAAAGAGAGAGAAAAAGAGAAGACGACATAAAGAGAAAGTGAGAGAAGGAAAGAGAGAAAAAGTGCATAAAAGAGAAAGAGAAGCATGCACAGTACTATCGATGTCATGCATATAAAGAGAGAGAAGAAGATAAGAAGAGATAAAGAGAAAGAGAGACAAGGAAAGAGAGAAAAAGAGAAGAAGAGCGAAAGAGAAGCATGCATAGTAGTACCGATGTCATGCATTTAAAGAGAGAGAAGAAGAGAAGAAGAGATAAAGATAAAGAGAGAGAAGGAAAGAGAGAGAAAGAGAAGAAGAGAGAAAGAGAAGCATGCACAATACTACCGATGTCGTGCATGTGAGAAGAAGAAAGGAAAGAGAGAGAGGGACACGTATGGTGCTATCACCACCGCACATGTCAGGAGAGAAAAGAAGAGGGAAAGAGAAAAGCATGCACAGTACTACCGATGTCATGCATGTGAGAGGAGAGAAGAGGAGAAGAAAGGAAAGAGAGATGTTGAGGGATGATTTTAACATCTACAACCTGTTGGACGTCTTGGTGGTGTTGTTGGCAGCCAAACCAGGTTTGTAGGGCTCCTGGTATGATAGTTTCTTGCCTGTTGTGGATATTGAGGGATGATTTTAACGTCTACACCCTGTTGAATGTCTTGGCAGCATTGTTGCCAGCCAAACCAAGTTTGTAGGGCTCCTGGTATGACAGCTTCTTGCCTGTTGTGGATATTTAGGGATGATCTTAATGTCTACACCTTGGGACATCATTTGTGATGATGAAGGGAGTGCCTGCTGAAGCCGCCTGTGGAGGCGAGTGTGCTGCATCAACCCGCCCTCTCAGCCCTAAGTGCCCTTTGCGAGTTTCTACTTGGATTGAGAAGTGGTGCCGTAGAGATAACTTTCACCAACCTCCTTTTATTTTAGGCTCTTTTACCCATGACCTTTTCGATCATGTCTACCCTTTTCTTCCATTCTTACTCATGGTGCCCTTTTAGGTTTTCACCGTGCTCAGGTTTTATGTTTCACAAAACTCTCTTACTCATGGTTTCGTGACCATGCCCGTCCGTCATTTTTACTCATGGCGTTCCTTTGTTCAGGTTTACACCATGCCCATTTTTATTTTTATTTTTTATTGGGGGCATGTTTAAGGTCATGCCTCTAGGACCTATGCGAAGCCTTTTAATGTCACGCGACTAGGACGTGTACTATAGTTTAGGGTCATATAGCTGGACTGTGGCTATGTATTTTAAAGTCGTGTAGGATGGACCATGCAGTTTAAGGTCGTGCAAATAGACCTCCGCTGCAGTTTAAGGTCGTATAGTTTGGACCATGGTTGTGCAATTTAGGGTCATGCAGCAGTGAACCATGCAGTTTAAGGTCGTGCAATTAGACCTCCACTACAGTTTAAGGTTGTATAGTTTGGACCATGCAGTTTAGGGTCGTGCACCTAGACCTTCGCTATAGTTTAAGGTCGTATAGTTTGGACCATGCAGTTTAGGGTCATGCACCTATACCGTTGTGTGGGTTGCCATGTAGGTGTAGCTCCATGGGGAGTAGAACCATGAATGACAATCTGACTCCCTAGGGATAAAATGGTTAGCAAGGGGCTTAAATGGAGATGGTAAACGAAAGCAGACTTCATTGGGGATTAAGGGGTGAAAAATGAAGCTCTATGAAGAGTAATTTCATAGAAAGGTAACCCGACTCCCTGAGGATTAGATAGTGAAGGAATAATGGTTTGGTGTGAAACAGATCCATTGGGGATTGAAGAGGTAGGAATGACCCTAAATCTACTGGCCATAATGGGTTATAGTACGAGTGCAATTCCTACTGGGGATCAGGGGCAATGGTTCGCTCCTGACTCTATTGGGGATGACAAGTCACGGCCTAGGAGGAACTGCACTGGGGATGACAAGTCATGGCCTTGGTGCAACATCACTAGGGATAGTAGTAGGACACACATGGTGGTGGACTTTAAACGATTGCAGCATTGACACTTGCAACGTCAGCATGGGCGACGGTAACACATGTGATGCTAGCGTTTGCAGTGGCAACACATGTGGTGGTAAGCTTGAGAACACAACTGGCGCTAGGTATTTGGGAACACAGCCGGCGTTGGGCACATATTACATAGACGTTGGTGACCTGCGTTCGAGCTAGAGCCTAGCCCGGCCTTGGTCTTTATTGCATGAGATTTCATGATCGGTAGTAAAAATCGTTTGAGTCTCGTCTCAGAGCCCTACTCAGTCCAGCCCATCACCGTTTGGTCTTCGGGACCTCATTGACATTCCTGATTTGTTAGGGGCACTTCGAGGAAACTTCACCTATATAAGGGGGTGAACCTCTTTTTTCACCATTTTACCGAAGGTTAAGAGTGAGACTTCCCGACTAAGGGATTCCGATGAGAACACAAAGCTCATAGGAGTTTGCTCCAAGTCCAGCGAGAACTCTGATCAAGAAAGAGAAAGCTTCGGCTGGGAAGAGAAAACACCGGCAGGGTTTCCCAGGGAATTTTTTGAGCTCACTATTGCTAGAGTTGAAGGAAGAAAATAGTTTTCCAGCCAGCTAAGGTTCCAGCGGTGGTTCTAGGGTACTGAAATAGGAGAAAGGAATCCAAGTTGCAGCAAGGAGCTGCTGGCGAGCTTCGGCTGGTTTTCAGGATTCTCCAATGGTTTTTTAGTGTGGTGAGAGGAAAGGGGAAGGTCTTCCAACGAGTTTCTAGTGCGTGAAGAAGGTTTTTCGGTGGGCAACTGAGAGGTCATAGGCTGATGAACAAGCGTTGGCAGTGAAATGTTATTGGAAGGTGAACAGTCGCGCGGAGACGAAAGGTCACCGATAGCCAAAGGGATGTGGGAACTGAAGGGTCGCAGGGAGACGAAGGGCCATGAGGAAGCCAGACGATCACCATAACACATGACGATAGAGAACACAACCGACATTAGCCTCAGCCGGCATTAACCCTTGGTGAGACACAGCCGACGCTACCCCACGAAGTCACAGCCAACGTTAGTCCTTAAGAAACACAGCTGACTCTGTGCCTTAGAAACACAGCCAACATTAGTCTTCAGGAAATGTAGTCGGTGTTGTGCCTTAGAAACACAACCGTCGTTAGTACTTTGAAGGCACAGCTGGCGCCAGCCTCGCGTGGTGCTAGTCTTAGTCTCGCATGGCCAAGGTCATGACGTGCACGACATTAGTCGCGGGCGGCGATTACCATTTTCTCAAGAACGTCAGTAAGTTACGTGCAGAGACTGTTGCGCATGGTGCTGAGTCATGCGTAGCGATGTTCACGCACGACGTTGAGCAATGGAAGGCTGGGCTTATGAAGTCTATTGGAAGCCAAGTCTTCCAGCGCAACAGTGAGTTTCATGTTGTTCTGTGGAAGGGTGCTCACTTTAAGGAGGGCATGCTCTCCATCATAGGCCATCTGATATACTCGATCTAAAACCCTTCTACCTTCCCTTGGCGTGGGAGCAGCTTTTTGACTTGTAATCGCCCTGTTTTCCTCAGATGCAAGAGGAACGTTGTGGGTCAAATGTTCTATTTTCCTCGGATAAAAGAGCATCGCTGTTGGCGCAACCGTTCTCTTTTCCTCCGATGCAAGAGATTTGTAACCTCCCTAATAATGGGCTTTGATTGTAACTTGTAACTCCTTTTAATGTAATAAAAAGAGATAAACTTCGTTTGGATTGTCTTGCTTCTTTTTCTTTCCTTTTCTTTTATTCTTAACTCTTTTTTATTGCACATTGGATCCTTTAAGGGCGTATTAGGGATAATACTTCTTTAAGTATCATTCATTGACACGGGGCATCGCCTCCTCCGCATCAGGATGTGCCAATATATAAGCCCCATTTGACGAGACTTTCTTAACTATGAGGGGGCCTTTCCACTTAGGTTCAAACTTCCCTTTACACCGTCCATGCATAATGATTGGCCTTTTAACGGCTAGAACCAGGTCCCCACGAGCGAATGAGCGAACCTTGTCTGACTTGTCAAAGGCTCTCTTCATTCTCCCCTGGTTGAGTTCAATATTTTGTTGAGCTTTGAGCCTCTTTTCATCAAGTGCATCCAATTATTGACAGCGAAGCTTGACTCTCTCATCGTCAGTTAGTCTCTGATGTATGGCTACCCTCAGCGTGGGGAGTTGAATTTCAAGGGGTAAGACTACTTCATCCCCATAGGTCAGGGAATAAGGAGTGGAATCAGTGGCATTTCGCATGGTTGTGAGATAAGCCCACAGTGCTTCAAGTAGCTTCTCATGCCAGTTCTTCTTTGTCTTTGATACTGCCTTCCTTAAAACACTACATAAAGTCTTATTGAAAGCCTCAGCCAAGCCATTCGCCCGAGGGTGGTACATAGTTGAGTACTTTTACTCGAACCGAACTGGTTAACCAAGCGATCAATATGATGACTTCTGAAATGAGGGACGTTTGTTTCAACACATTTTTCAGCACCTTGATCCCTGATGCGGAATAAAGAGGAAGCCCGGTCAATAAAGCTGGACAAAACAGTGGAAATTTTGACAGCCTCATAATGGCCTCAGAATTGTGCAAGATCTTCATAAGTACTCCAAAAGGTCACCTGCCACGTTTCATCGTAATCTGACATGTTTAAGGCAGTGAAAACAAAGAAACAATTTCGGATAAATGGCCTCTAGCACCCTAAAACGGATCCTTACAACTAGAACTATGTTTTTGGTGCATCAAACAGATGTAGAACCATTGTCATTAGATTCAACATGGTCAAAAACCCCTATTGGTCAAGTTTCGACGTAATCGAACACTCCAGGACAAAGCTATGAGCAAAATATTGAAACAGAAAGAGCCGCAAACTATTCCCGTGTGGCCACCCTGCACCAAAACACCATTAAAGGTGACTGTTTTCATAGTCACGGGCAGTTACTTTCGAGGCCCATATCTCACCCGTCTCGAGTTGGATGGTGCTCAAATTTTGTGAGCATGTTCGTCTCATCAAGACGAACTTTTCAATATGTGGTACGCCTTGTGACGACACTTAAGCAAGGAGGAAAGTTAGAGAGAAGTTGCTGATCTGTAAAGAAGTTGTAGAAAATTTAGCAGCGACACGCCTCACTCAAGCGACCAAATCAAGGCGCTCACGCATAAGATCTATGCGAAACTAATTCCATCATGCGCGTAAGGTTTAGGGCTACCTTTGATCCAAACCTTGCACATCATAAATGGTTGGATTTTGCACAAGAAGGCGGCGAAGTGACTGTAAATTTCGGCCGTCGGATTATAGATTTTGGTCAAAACCCAAAAGTTGAGAAATCTTTGTTCGGGCTCCAAATCATGTCCCGTTTGTTGCCACGCAATTGTGACGACATCCTCAGTACACTACAGCAAAGAAGTCACGAAAAAAAAATCAAGCAATGAGCACACTATCGATCCAAAGTTTTTAAGATTCATGCAAATTTCAAGTTTCATGATCGTGGCCTAAAAACAAGATTCATGGCTCGAAGTTGGTATCAAATTGATCGCCATGCCAAGCCCTACAAGAAAATAATCATCTTTCGATCAAGCGGGCATCAAAGCAACCCTGGATCAATAATGGAAGATCACACTAGTTCAAGGGTAGCAGCAGGGACTGTTCTAAAATTCCATCTATTATTAGGCAGGGGCAAAATAGTTCTTTTACACACTATTTTTTTAATTTTCTTTAATTTAAAATAATTGTAATCTACCCATGTTTGGGCTCAATTTTATGTAAACATTCAAAACTTAATTGTAAAGGATCTTTGGTTCAAACCTTCTTTCATTTTACACATTGATCAATAAAGCTTTCAATTATCGATTTCATTTTACACATTGATCAATTAAAGCTTTCATTTTACACATTGATCAATAAAACTTTCAATTGTAAAGGACCTTTGGTTCATACCTTCTTTCATTTTACACATTGTAAAGGATCTATCTCTCGTTTGCTCTCTTATTTTCTCTCTCGTCTTAATATTTCTCTTTCTCTCTCTTGTTTTCTCTCTCATCTCTCTCATTCTCTTTCTTGGTTTTGTCTTTATCTCTTTCTCTCTTCCTTCTCTGATCTATCATGTCTCTCTTTCCTTGCTCCTCTTTCTTTCTCCATTCACGCATGGTGGACCTATCGTCTGGTGTAATGCCTTCCTGCTCATGGACATGAATAGTGAGTCGAGCCTTAGCCCGAGGGGCAGGCGAGGAATCTGTCAAAATTCTCTCCCTTCTCTCTTCTGTCACAGACAATGCAAGCCTATCACTGCTTGTGCTTTCTCTCTCTCTTTATTCTCTTCTATAATAGATGGTGCAAGCCTATCGTCGCCTGTGCTTTCCCTCTCTTTCTTCTCTTCTGTCACAGATGATGCAAGCCTATCGTCGTGGCCTATATTTTCTCTCTTTTTCTTCTCTTCTGCCACAGCTGGTGCAATCTTAGCGTTGCCTGTGGTTTCCATCCTTGTTCTTCTATCACAGACGGCGGAAATATATCGCCACCTGTGTTCTTTCGCTCTCCTCTTTCTTCTGACACAACAGACGCAAGCCTATTGCCACCTTGTTCCTTCTTTCTCTCTCTTCTGTCACAGACATTGGAAGCACATCGTCGCTTGTGTTCTTTTTCTCTCTTCTCTCTTAATGTCACAACCAACGGAGAATCATCGCCACCTGAGTCTCATCCACCTCTTTCTCATGTCACATCCGGTAGAAGCCTATTGTCGTCTGTGTTTCCTCCTCACTTTTCTTCCTCACGTCATAGCCGGCAGAAGCCATCGTCGTCTGAGTATTCTTTCTGCTCATCTCATTGTTGTCTGTGTCCTCCTCCTTTCCTTCCCTTCTCTCTCATCTTTTTCTCTCATTGTTTTCTCTCTTACTTTGCTTCTTCTTCTCTTTTCTTTTCTTTTCTTCCTCTTTTTCTCTTCTCTCTCTCTTTTTCTTTCTCTTACCCTTTCGTTTTACCAAGAGAGGTGGAGACTAGCATTCCATGGTAGCTCAGTTGTTTAGCAGTAATGTCGTTGTGCTGGTTAGAGTTATCGTGCATGCTTTACTGTCACAACAGACTAACCATCGTGTCAAGCTCGTGGCATTGGTTATGTCATCTAGTAGTAATTCTGTTGAGTCGGTTTGAGTCACCCAGCTCGTTTTACTTCCACGCCAGGTCAATTACTTACTAGTTTAGCCACTGTGTCGATCTTACCAGCTGATCAAATTCTTCTAATCCTAATCTTTCTTCTCTCACTCTTCTGTTCTTCTTTGAATGTGCATGCCTGTGAAAGTTCGCCCAAAGGCAAGGTGGGGTCCCTTGACCCACTTGTCTTGTAAAATTTGCCATATGTGTGCGATTGCAGAAATAGAAGCATACAGGCTTGGGGGGCTTTCTTCGTGATCTAAGAGGGCGCCCACACGAGCTAGTCCGAGTAAGTTCCGAACCCACCTTAAATTCCTCTCTCATCTGCTGGTCTACCTGCCCTTTTTTTTTTAGCAAGGTTCCCGATAGAGCAATCTCAAGTCCCGGATTTCCTTGAGACCCGAGACAAGTGCCGCCAGATAGTCTAGATCGGGAGGGTGAGATCAAGGCACCTAACCAGCTTGGTGACTCCACTGGGGATGTACTACCCCTTAGTCCGATCATACTTGTTTGGCTAGTTTCTCATTTTATTTTTTGTTTTTCACACTTATGGCTTTTGGGTTTTGTAACCCATTTATCCGGATTGGGGACATTCTAATCCTCGCATTAGTGAGGGTCCCCAGGGAACAAGTTCCTCCAACTTTGTTCCCAACCTTCATTTTGATGCATCTAGCTCCCAAGTCCTAACCTGGATGAGCGTGAGGTGGGACTTAAAGGTCCCTCACTCCCCATCTCCTCACTCTGGTGAAACCTCTGCCAAGACACCCTGCATAGGCAACACACATGCCACCACTCACAACATGCACCTTGTTATCGGCAAGTCACTTGTCGGTCGTATTGCTGTGGTATGCCGGAAGGCTGCCCAATCCCTCTTTGCGAAGGGCAAGCAAGTTGTCATTGCTTCTGTGGGTCAGCGTATGGTTATCCCCCACACTTCTGCACCACCACGAGTCTTTATCCGTAGAGACCCGACACATCGAGGCGGAGACCTTGAGGCCACCACCTCTCGCACACACCCCAAGGCTCGTGGACCTCCCACTTGAGCCACACCTTGAGGCAACGCTCGTTGCCTCAAGAAAGTGTCCAAGATCGGGCCTCCTTAGGCTAGGTCTTGTACACATTATGCATGTGCAGCCCATCTCTTAAGGTCAAGCTGCCGTTGCGCCAACCTGAGTACATAGGGGGCGACTTCCTCGCCGTCCTACTCATCCCACACTAGCGTACCCTGTAAGGGGCAGGCTTCCTCTTGTTTCCCTACAGACACCTGCTCACGATTCTTGGCCTCTTAAGGCCAGTCAATCTGCTCGAGCCCAGGTTGACACCAAAGGCGCCCGTGATCCTTCTTCAAGAGGCACACGTGCGTTGCATCCCCAAATTGTTGTTCCCCGCTCCCGACTCGGGCGTCATCATGAGTCGATCATTCCACCGCCTACCCCGTCTCTCTCGGGCAAGCACCTCAAACCTTGGTACTCGAAGACCTTCCCCAAGGGTATCGTCTTGGACCACTCGTATTATCTCGGTCATGCCCCTGAGGCCTATAAGAGAGCTGGGGCAAAGACCTCATGAGAGACCCTGTCCTTCTTCTCCCTCGACCTAGGCTGACTTCAGTCCCTGACCTTCATCCTTTGTCGCACCTGATGGAGATAGCTCTCTCTTGCACGAGACGAGTTGACCAGTAGTAGTCCTGTTCACAACTCTGGCATGAGATCCATCAAAGTCTCAAAGCCAAGCGCGATAGGGGTTTGCAAATTCTGACTAGAGAAGTAGTCAAGACAGTCAGGACACCTAGCTCTGACAACCTTCTTCACCAGAATCCCTTCTACCCTCTTCGGAAGACAAACCTTAAAGAAGTGGAGTGAGAATCCTACGCCGTGGTTAATGTCGTTCAAGATGACCCGGCCACCCAGCGGTCATGGTCCCAAGACCGTCGAGAAGCAGTCCTTACCCGCTCAACATACAAGAGTCGGGTCCAGTTAGGGCATGCTGATCCCCTACTGACTGACTTGCCACGTGCGAACCGTCAAGCACAAAGACCTTCGACTGCATCAAAGCCTGACCTCCTTAGAGAAACGGTCAGTATCATGGTTATAAATGAACCTACCAAATCTCAGGAGGCCCGTATGGAAAGGTTTGAACAGATGGTCCAAGCTATGATGGACAAGATCGACGGTATGGAGGTCGCTCGACACTCGGCTAACAATTTGGTCAATTCCCATCATTCGAAAGATGTACCTCTTAGGCAGCCTCCTCCTCCTGCCTCACAGGACAATTATGTCCCTCACCCCTTCTCTTAGGAATACATTGATGCTATGATAACTCACAGCGTGAAGAACAGGCAAATCCCAGTCTTATAAGGCCTGATGCTTTACCACAAGTCGTACCCTTCTCACATTGATCAGGTTCCCTTCCCCTAGGAATATAAGAAAGGGAATTTCCTCGCTTCGATGGAACAACATCCCCCCATGAACATGTCGCCCATTTCCAAGCAGCATGTTGAGAGACAGTGGCTGATAGGAGACTCTTTCTTTGTCAGTTCGTTGAAACCCTTGACGGCCCTACCTACCAGTGGTACGCTCGGCTGCCTCCAAACTTAGTACGTACTTGGGAGGAGATGGAGAAAATGTTCCATCAGCGTGTCTATGAGGTCGAGAGGGAGGTCCAAACCATTGAACTTCTCACCTTGACCCAGGAGCTAGATGAACCGTGGATAAATTCATATCAAGGTGGAGAGCTCTGGCAGCTCGCCATCCAAATCCTATGCCTGAGAAGGAGGCAGTTCAAACCTGCATTTGAAATATACGACCTGAGATCACTCTACATATCGAGGCCTCTAACTCAACCTCCATGTCAGACCTAATCTCTAAATTAGTTTGTATAGAGAGCCTGTCATTCCATCATAATGGGTCACGACAATAGTCTTCAAATTTGGGAAACAACCAGGGTAATGGCAATTCTCGAGCCAACGCCCAAGGCAACCAACAAAAAGGAGTGAACAGTGCAGTTGTCGCAGTTAACAATTCAAAGAAGGCCACCTCCCAAACTTTGGATCGCTGCAAAGCTTTCTGTACAGTAAAGACAACACCTCAGCCAGGAAAATAGCAGCAGTCATATTATCGGGTGCCTCGACCGGCGAACCTTAATTTAAGTGAATATTGGATCACCCATCAGAAGAAAGTTTATCCCTTTGAAAAGGAATGGGTATCTGCATTGCTCTGACTACTGCTGGAACAGAACATGGTTGAATTACCTAAGAGCAAGTTTCCTGACCAAGTTGGTCTTGATACGCATGCAAAATACGGTGCCTATCATCGAAGGGTAAATCACCCCACAGAGGACTGTTATACACTTAAAGACCTCATCGAGGCTTTGATCCAGAAGGGTCAGATTAAGCTTGAGGAACTAAAGAAGGCGTTCGAGGCAACAAAAGCCTCACACATAGTGACCGTCTATGAAGAAGACGATGTGCCTGATCTCCTTCGAGCCTTCTTTGTCATGATGCTGCAACTAAGCCTTATCACACCAAAGCCAGCAAGGCAACCCAAGCGCCTTGCTAAGGGAGCAGAGAACCAATGGTGCTCTTACCATCAGATATGGAGACATGATCTGAGCGAATGCTCTAGTTTCAATGAGATAATTGTGAAGAAAATACGAGAATGTCATGAATCCTGTAACCTTCCACAAGGGGACCCCTAAATCACAGCTCCACCATTGCAAGAGGACCTACCTATACAAGACCTAGTTAATGATGATTCGGATCCTATTGAACCTTCAACTTCCCAGCCATGGATAGTCTACCACGGGTGAAGCAGACTTAAGTCATTAAAATGAGAGGCTATCCATCAAGCTAGGGCTGTCCACAAACTTAGTGAGATGAATCAAGCACCTCCAAATGCACCCAAGAGGAGATGGGCCCCAAGAAGGTCTCGCAGAAGGAACAAGCCTCCTCAACCCCCTTTCGAGCAAGAGCTCCTCAGGCCTCTTCCCCCGTTGCCGACTTTGCAGTATTTCATCCCTAACGCAATCATCCTTCCCCCTTCACCTCATAAGGAGGACACTCCAGGGTCATCCCTTACTCAACACACGTTCAATGAGGGCGATGACGTTAAAAGAACTCCCCAACTGTCTAAGCAGGAGAAAGATCTAAAAGAATCCCTACACATGTCCAATTCTGGTGAAGACATAAAAAGCTCACCATATAGGTCCAACGAGGGGAATGACCTTAAATCCCCCTCACCTACTAACTCTTCTTCTTCTTCTTCTTCTTCCCCATCCTCCTCTTCGGTGTTTCCTACAGGAACAACCTTACAATGTCTAGACTTCGACACCCTTAATCGAGAATTTGATGGAATCAACATAAGCTGGACGCAAAAGAGGCGGCTGAGAAAGACGTTATCTCAGGCGGCTGGATTCTTAACAGTTGTTGACACCCTGGCGGCTCAAGCTAGGTCTGAGCCATCTTCCTCTACTGGAAATCACAGGGGGACCAAGCCAAAGAAACCCCAGTGGCCCCCTGAGCCCAACTTCAAGCCAAGGTTGAGTGAATCTAGAAGGGTGAGTTCTTAGTCTCGAGAAGCTTGTCGCATAATACAAATCATAGAGGCCTCACCCACCATGGGGCAGATGGGCTTGAGGTAAGGAAAGTCGTTGCAATCCCCATCTTAGAAGCCAGGGGCTCCAAATCTCCTAGTCTGCAGCTTCTCCCTAATCCAAACACAAATAGCTTACCAATCCTCCAGCTCCCTAGCCTCCTTCCTCGCCTAAATACCCCAAACAATCCACCTATTCTCCAATTCCATGGGATGCCTCTGATCCCATGTACTCAATCACTTCATATGCCTCAACCTAAAGAAATCTATATCCCCGTTAACCAAACTACCCAAGCTAAGCCGACTTCCCAACCAAGCCAGCCAGCTGACCAAAATAAACCTTGCTCGCTCAAACCTGATCCTCAACCCAGCATACCACCCAAACCAGTGGCAAGACTATGAGCACAAAGCCTTGACCAAGAAAATGTGGAATATGATTTGATAAGGCATCCGAGGAAGCTTCCATCCCTACTCAGCATCTACGATGCCCTCATTCTGTCGAAGGATTATCGGATGGCTTTGGTTCAGGCTCTCTCTAATCTAGAGCTATACGAGACCGAAGTGGAACCCATTGAGGTGGACCCGGCTATTTTAAGAGGATGTACGCCAATCATTTTTTTAGAGGACGATCTGCAATTAAGGGAAAGGTTTCATAATCACCCCCTCTTTGTGATTGGTGAATTACATGCGTGACCAATCAAATGAATTATGTTAGATGGAGGGTTAGCAGTCAACCTTATACCAAGAAGGAGCCTCACTCGATTGGGGTTAGTGTCTGAAGATCTCATTCCGACCCACATCACAGTTCAGGGATTCAACTAGTTAGGAGAGAAACCAGCTGGCACAGTCCGCCTCTATCTTAAGATCGGTGAGCTAAACGATTATGCTCAATTTCATGTAAACGACACCGACACTTCCTACAACATTCTCCTTGGCCGTCCATGGCTCGATGACTAGGGAGTAGTTCCATCGACGTTGCACTAGTGCTTCAAGTATAGTCGAGCTGGGAGGCAACACACGGTCTAGGCTAACAAAAGACTGTTTCCTGTAGCCAAGACTCACTACGTCGATGCTAAATATTATTTCACAGATCTGGTATCACCTCAGAACCTGAATGATGGGGATCACAAGTCCACAATTAAGATAGGATCTTCGCCTCATGAAGATGTTGAAGACGTGGGGAAAACATTACTAAACATGTTCAAAGAGGAAGAAAGGAAAGGAAGAATTCTCCCTTTAACCCTTATTCATTCTAGCATCCCGAAAACCATTCCTAAAGAAACTCCACCTTCACTTGAAGAGGGGGCCTCGCCCTCTTCAGAGCCACCTTCGCAAGAAGATGAACCATAAATCTCTCTCGAGATTAAGGAGGTCATGGAGACAGAACTTCTGGTTCCAAAGGTTACTTAAACACCAGACTATCAAAAGGTCCTGCATATCCCTATTGCGCTCTTGAAAGCCTAATTGACATCCCAATCGCCATGGAAGGTGCTTCAAACCTTGGTTGTTGAGGATATTCCTCATGTCCTACATTTCCTAAATTCTATAGAGGGGGAGCAGTTGGAGACAGGGCATCTTGCTCGTCCTCAGGAACAAGGCCCCCTGGCAGAGTTAAGAAGCGAAGTTCGCAGTCTCTAGAGCCAATTGAAGGTCATGTGTACCGCTTCAAAATATTTGAAGGAGTTCGTACCTGAGACCAAGAGTTATGATGAACATGATGTAAAAATGCCGTGAATACAAGCCAAAACCCCTATTGACTGGACTATCTATAGCGAGCAAGCTCATTAAATGATGAGAAAAATGAATTATGAACCTTTGTCCAATCAAATGTTAAAAGCAGAAGAAGCAACTGCTCCTCTGTTGGAGGTTATCGAAACAGCTGGAGTTTGTCACAAGACAAAGCAAGGCCTTGGGTTTCCTTGGGTGAAAATATAGAAGCACTAAAAGCCCTGAGTCGAGGCCTACTTAGGAGCGGGATATGAGATCCAGCAAAACAAAATGAAGAATAAAATTATGCGGCAAATGTGACAGAAAGCAAGAAGGAATTTTCATTCACAAACTCAAATTTTACAGTTGCTTGCATGCAGAGAAGGAACAAAGAAGAAAAAGAGAGGACATTTTTAAAAATGATCAATTATCTTATTGATCTCTGCTCTGCATGCTGCGAAAGAAGCCTTAGTGTCCTGAATACATTCCTTCAGTTTGGCCACCATTTGACTCTCCTTCTCGATTGCCACAATTTCTAACTCAATGGTGCGAGTGAGTTCTGATAAATCCGCAGCCAGAGAAGCCTCCATGGCTCTTCTCTGAATCATCTCCTTCTTGCGTCCGTCGAATTCCTTGCTTAATATCCACATCTCCTCTCTTATTTGAACCATCCTTTTGAAGAAAGCTCATCCCTTCCTTTTGAGATCGAGCTGATGTGCAGTCATAGTGGCCTTCTTCTCAGTACAAGAATCCATTCCCTTGCAGCGAAGTGAGATCGATGACTCCAAGGAAGCTAGCCTCTTGGTTTCCTCCTCATGGTGTAGTCTTCCAGACCGCTAGCTCTCCAACTGACTTAGGGTAGCATCAAAATGGGAAAGGACTTCTGGTGCATTCCCAAAAACAGTGGTCGCGACAGCGAATTCGCTGAGTTTGGCCAAAGTTATGCCCAGCTCATTGAAAGGAAGTTCCCTTAAACCTTGAAGCCTTGCACGAAGCATGCTTGCAGTTATACTAGAAACCCTGCTGAAAATGGGCCCATATGATGCTGCTGGGACTACCACTTCTGAAGAGACTTCGGTTTCAAGGACCGGGCTTGTAGAAGTTGTAGCCATCTAAGCCACCGGCTCTTCCAAAACTATGGCGAAGTCTGGAGTTTCATGCACATCAGACTCAGAGGCAACCTCCGCCTTAACTAGCCTCGATTCTTCGATACCAATCTCGTCGCCTTGAACTTCACTTATTGGGGTCACCATTGTTGTCCCAGCATCCTCCAATGAAGCCTTTTCCCCTTGCTTCTCACCCTCTTGAGCTGTCATGATAGTATTGGCAAGTTCAGAAGCTACCTCTTCCCTTTGTCCCTCATCAATTACCGATTTAGCTTTAGTCATGGCTCCTTCTATTTGGTTTGTGCCCTCAACAATCAGAATGCCACAGAAAGCTCAACCCCTTCATCTTCACGATCTGCGTTCTCGGGGGCAGCAGCCTCTTGGTACTCAGGGGCATCATTAACCATAGGCCCTTACTCTTTAATCATGGCCCTTACCTCTAGCGGGGCACTAAATTCTTGAAGCACAGAGGCAACATTGGTAGCTGGTTCCCTTCCTAGAGCAATAGCTCCAAAGCTTTAAGTCTCATTATTCTCCATGTGAACCAGATCTAACCTAGGAACTGCCCCTGAGCTTAGAGGCGCCTCTCCAAGTTTCGCAGTCATTTCCCAATCAGAAGCAATAGTAATAGGCTTAGAACGGCTGGAGTCATTCACCTCAGTCTCTAAATAAGAAGAGAATAGTTCAGGAAAGACAGAAGATGATGGAGAAAGCGCAGAAGGTGACATTGGTGGAGTTATTAATGAATCATAAGAAGGAGAGCTACCTCCTGACTCCAAAATCACAAGAAGTTCGACACCCTACGTCTTCTAGTACGTTTACCAGCTTGAGCCGGTGCACGAGTGCCAGTAGAGGTATGTCGTTTCCTTTTCTTTCCCCATACCGGAGGAGGACCAACTGCTCCAGAATTCCCTCCTTGAGAAGGTCCTGCAACCAATTTACTAAGAGGACCACTCCCGATCAGTGCGTTCAAGTCTTGAATGGGATGCCCCTCATGACCTAGGACCTTTCAACCCTCACTCCATTCAAAGATGGAACCGAGTTTATCAATTCTGCTCAAATATGCTCCCAGTTTTCTTCTTCATGGCAAGAAATTGCAGCGAAGTTTCATCGGCCGCTATCTCCCGAGGAATTCCATGAGCCTCCCAGTTTAATGGATATCCCAAGATAAAGACCTCGTCAAGACAAGGACTGTCCACCAGTCTCCTCTGTCTAGTCTCCTGATGCCAGTTGTCCTTTCCCCCTTTCCAGGGGTGATCAGCATCATAATATCATCTACTGGTAATTGTCCACCAATTTGCATAGGCCTCGGTCACTTGGACCCTTCTGCCGAAATGAGGTAACACATACTTGCTAATCTCGGTCATCTTTAGACACGTGGACCAAGCGGTCTGTATTTGTTCGGGCAACCAGCACTCTCGAAGAGTCCCAAGCTCTTTTGTCTTCCCCATGTTTATTCTACTTCGGTGCTTTTCAAAAGACACAGAGAAGGGGCAGCTCTGATCAAGCCCATGCTGATGGGCAAAGCGATGAGGGAAATACCCTTCCAATCTTGCACTGTGTGGGGTCCGATGAGGTAGAACTCCCCCTCTAACACTCAAAATGAACATCAGCTCCCTGATAATTGTGGGAGCACCATCTAACTCCATCCCCAATTCATCAATGAAAGCACGATCGGTGAAGCTTCCAACCGGGAATGGGACCTGACGCATATTTGAGAAGTCATGCTCGAGCAAGCTTTGAGCCTCCCCTGGGCTGTGAAAAATAGCCTTTTGGCTAGCAATCCTTATCAAGAAGGGGCATATTTTATCTCCTGAGCCCTGGCTCTTGACATAAGTAACAGGGAATTAGGTCCCTAGCCACCCATATACATAATGGATGGGGAATGGACTCTTAAAGTCATTAGGGAACGCTTCTCTTCTGACAAAGTCATTCCCTCCCTCCTTTCCTTTGTAAGCCTTTCCACTAGAGATGGCCCCCAAGCCATGGTAAATATTGCCATGTCGCAGGCTACATAGAAGGTGCCTGGATGAATGTCATCTGCCCCTCCAGGAAGCACGAACTTACATAAAAATAAGGCCAAATATGTGGCCAAGAAGACACAATCGTCGATGGTCTCAGATTGATACATGGGAGGCGTCCCCTTTGCAACTGCCTTCCCTTATCCTCTTGGAGTACCTTGAGCACCTTCAGAGTAGTCCCCACAAAAGAATTTCACCCATCCGGTGAAGGTTACCTGACCATTGTTAGACTAAGCTTTCGAAGACTAGTAGATGTCTCTTCTATCCCCAATCTAGCACCACCAAAGATGACTGAGTTCTGGGGTACGAACTCGTCTTACATGACCCCGATCAACAGCAGGTCCCTGATGAAATGAAGATCTAATAAGGAGATTCCTGCTTCCCCATGCCCATGAAGCCAAGTATTGCTAACGTGGCTCCATGTCTCGAGAAGTATCTTGATAGTATTGGACCACCGATCATAGTAGCTACCGAGCACTAACCGCTGTTAGCAAAGAAGCATGTTCAACGATGCTTCTATGCGACACCAACACTCTGGTGGTCCAGGAAGAGTATCCCTTTAAATATTGGTGCTCCCCCTGTACTCGAAGACCTTTGCCAGACCACATTAGTCCCTTTGTTTGCACCATTAGCTTTCCTAGGGTGGGCAACTTCTCCACAGAAGCTATGTTCCTGTGCATACAATGAAGGAGCGTCAGCCCTTCTTCAATACCGACATTGCCGTGATTATCCTATCAAACTTCAAAATGAACTAGGTCAGTGATAAAAATGACATTGAGAGGCCACTCTGGCTTGCAAACTGACTCTATCAGCCAAATGGGCTCTCCCCTTACTAGAGTCTCACCAGTAAATTCATTGGTGCCGATCTCCCCTCCCTGGGAAGGTTCTTTATGTCATGAACTTGGTAAGAAGACTCAACCATTATAAAGGGGCCCAAGGATTCACCCCCAAATGAAAATTGCTAAAGGCACTAGATAAGTGACGGCTGTGTCTTTAGTGGCTAAGTGTCGGCTGTATTGTCAAAGGTTTAGGGCTGGTTGTGTTTCTAGAAGCTTAGCATCGATTTCTTTTACGTAGGTCCAGCGCTGGCTGTGACTTCAGAAGCTTAGTGACAACTGTGTTTTTAAGGATCCAGCATCGATTGTGCACACAAAGCTTAACGTCAGCTATGTTCGCCAATGCTTAACGTCGGCTGTGTTTACCAACGCCTGCCATCGGCTATGTTGCCAATGCTTAGCGCCAGCTGTGTTTGCCAACACCTATCGCCGACTATGTTTTCAAAGGGCAATTATCACTCTGGTTCAAATCTCTCATGCGTGGTACAAATTTTGCACGTGGCACCTCGAGCCTTGTTACGCCGCCTAACAACCGTCGCCACGTCCTGGCTTAACACACATCTCACACATGTGGAATCATGACCGTTCGCCTTCCTGAAACTTTCTAGCTCCAATGACGGTCTGTCCCCTGTGCCCTTCGGGCTTCGTCGAGAATTTCCTTTCCCACCGGAAAACCTCTGCAACCTTTCTTCATGTCACAGGGAAACCACCTCACACCCACCAGAAAACTAGTAAAAAAATCACCGGAAAGCCCTTGGCAATCCACTGCTACAATTCCCACCTCTTCTTCCCTTCGAAGTTCCCCTACTTCCCTGTGAACTCCCTTTCTTCTCGCAGCAAATTCCTGCAACCTCACAACAACACGACCTTCCTCGTTGGCTTTTTCTTTCCCTTAGCTGGAACCTCCCCTGCTCATCGACAAAACTTCTAACTTGGTCGGAATCCCCTATGTGTTTGCCGAAGCTCTCACCTGAAACCTCACCCTCCCTGTTAAAAGCAAAATTTTACCTTAAGTGAAACAGTGAAAATGGGGTTTACCCCCTTTTATATAGCCGATGCTTTCCTCAAATGCCCCTTGCAAACTGGGACTCCCAGCCACGTCCAAGAAGGCCAAACATCAATGGGCCGAGCAGGGTGGGGTTCTGACCCAAGGCCCGAGGAAAGTTTTATCACCGCTTAGCAAATCTCATGCGACAGAGGTTAGAGCCGGGTCGGGCTCGGGTCAGGGACCTGAACACTAACCTACACCCAGTGCTGATTATGTTGTCGAAACTACTCAGTGCCGATTGTGTTTTTAGTACTGACTGTGTTCTCAGTGCCGATTGTGTTTTTAGTACTGACTTTAGCACTGACTGTGTTCTCAACAACTCAGCATCGGCTATGTTCAAGAGCTAGCACGACTGCCCTCAGCGCTGACTATAGTTTTTAAACCTTAGTGCCATCCGGGTATTCAAGAAATAGTATTGGCTGATCTCAGCGTCGACTGCGTTTTCAAAAGACAGCGTCAGTTGAGTGTTCAAGAAATGATCATTACTGCATGCCCCATGCTAAAGACATTCGTGTTCTATTATTCTCATTCTCAATAGAGTTGGACCCTGATTGTGACCTATTATCCCCAACAGAGTGGTACCGAAGATGTTTAACTTAGGCCATGACCTCTCATCCCCAGTGGGTCTACCTCACACCTAGTTATCTTATCCTCAAGGAGTCGACTTCCATTTTTCACCTATTAGGGACCCACACTTGTTCCCATTATCCCTAGTGAAGTCGGTCTTCCCATCTGAACCCCTTGTTGACCGTAACCATTTTATTATCCTCAAGGAGCCCAATTCCCATCTATAGACTTATTCCCCACGCAGCTTCACCCACATGGCGACCCACATCTCAATTCGCGTTGCATGAACTTAAACTTCGTAGCCTTGGTCCGCACTGCATGACCTTAAACTGCACAGCCTTGGTTCGCGCTGCATGACCTTCAACTACATAGCCTCGGTCCGCTATATGACCTTAAACTGTAGCGGAGGTTCGTACTGCATGACCCTAAACTACATAGCCTTGGTCAAGCTACACGTCTTTAAATTGCATAGGTCCAAACTATATGACCCTAAACTATAGTACACATCTTAGCTGCATGATGTTTAAAGGCTCAGCATCATGGTCTGAACTATATGACCTTAAACTGTAGCGGAAGTCTAGTTGCGCGACCTTAAACTGTATGGTCCAAGCTGCAGAACTTTAAGCCGCATATCCATGGTCCAAGCTATATGACCTAAAACCATACTGCATATAGCATAGGTCCAAAAGGCATGACCTTAAATACACCCCACAACATACGTGCACACGCCCTTTATGTGCATCTTCATGCATGTCTTCCCTAACCGACCCGTTCATGTGCGTACCATCTTCACCGACTCCCCAGTGAGTCCATCTTTCTTCATTGCCATCATCCATCATTCTTCAGTGAGTCTTACCTATGGTCACAGGAAGGCGAGCCATTCCGTCATCCATACTTGTCGTCAATTAGTAGGTCACAACTTTCTACCTTCCATCCATCACCACCATGGTCTAGCTGTATGACCTTAAACTGTAGTGCACGTCCTGGCCACATGACGTTAAACTTCTTCACAAAGGTCCCAAAGGCATGAACCTAAACACCTGTTCACAAAAAAAAATAATAATAATAGGCATGGTGTACACCTGAAGGGAATGCCATGAGTAAAAATGACGGACAGGCATGGTCACAAAGCCATGAGTAAAAGAGTTTTGGGAAAGAAAAAACCCATGCATCATGAAAACCCCGATAGGTCATTGTGAGTAAAAATGGAAAAGGGTGGACGTGGCTAAAATGTCATGGGTAAAAGAGAGTCAATAAATGGAAGTTGGTGAAAACCGTCTCTATAGCGCTGCTTCCCAAGTCCAAGTGAAAATCTGCAAAGGATGCTTGGACCAATAAACAAGTTGATGCAGCACTCGCCTCCACAGGAGGTTTCAGCCCACATTAAAAAAGAAAAATCCCTGGTGTCACAATACCAAGACTAAAAAATATGAGCTTTAAGGAAAGATTCCGACAGCCTAATTCCATTTAAAGGAAGAACTCGATAAGCAGAAGATTTACCAAGAAAGCAAGACAAGTCTCATGAAGAAGAACATCATTCCCAAGAGGTTACCAACACACTCCAAAAATATTGAAGACGTCCTAAGAAAGCTAAGTCAGCCATTACTTTGGTGCAGTAACTAGGATCGAGAGGTATCTTGATTGTTAGAACTGCACAACAGTGGGTAGGGGTTATACCCAAATCTGGTCACCTCGATAAACTGAGGTACCCTACTCACCAAGGAATAACTGGTGCACAAAGCAGATGGTGCCGACAAAAGGCCCTTCAGCACACCATTCACAAAATCCTCGAAACATGGCTCAACACCATAGGATACAAACAAACCCAGACCAAATGGGAACAATGCCCTTCGACATGGAACTCAATTGTTGGATGAGATTGATTCTGATCAACAAGGTCCATACAAAATCCTCAGCTATCAGAATCACAACTAATCCCATGAGGGTGAGGACTTCGAAAGGATCCCTCAAAAAAGTATCTTCTCCCCGTAAAGTCTCCACAGACGGACCTACAAATAATGTATCCCAACATCTGAGCATCCTAGTTGTAACATTCCGTGAATCTCCTCGACGTTCACGTGGTCTTGTAGTTAGAAAGAAAAAAGTAATATAGCCGAAAGAAAATTTCTGAATGTTGCCCTTCTCGCCTCACCCGAAGCACAACATTCGGTGGGGCAAGCTGTTTGAACACATTTTTTAGAACCTTGGTCCCTGATGCGGAATAAAGAGGAAGACAATCAATAAAGCCTGACAAAACAGTGGAAATTTTGACAGTCTTAGAATTACCCCAAAACTGGTCAAGATATTCATAAGTACTCCAAAAGGCAACCTTTCATATTTCATCGCAATCAGACATGTCTAAGGCAGTGAACACAAAGAAAAAATTTGAAAAAGCTGGCGTCTAGCACCTTGAAATTGACCTTTACAACTATGACTATATTTTTGATACATCAAATAGTCATAGGACAACAGTCATTGGATCCGACTCAGTCGAAAACCCCTCTTGGTCAACTTTCAGCTTAATCAGACACTCCAGGGCAAAGTTGTGAGAAAAACATTGAAACAGGAGGAGCTGCACACTATTTCCGTGTAGCCACTCTGCAGAAAAACACCATTAAAGGTGACTACAGGCAATTACTTTCAAGGCTCATAACTCACCCATCTCGAGTCGGATCATGCTCAAATTTTGTGAGCGCGTTCATCTTATCAAGACGAGCATTTCGATATGTGGTACGCCCCTTGACGACACTTGAGTAGGGAGAAAATCTAGAGAGAAGTTACTGATTCGTGAGGAAGTTGTAGAAAATTCAACAGCGACACACCTCGCTGGAGCGGCCAAATCACGACGCTCAAGAATCGGATTGAAGTGAAACTAATTCTATTGTGTGCGTAAGGTATAGGGCTACCATTGGTCCAAAACCATAGATGATGAACGGTTGGATTTTGTGCAGGAAGGTAATGAAATGACTGTAAATTCTAGCCGTCAGATTCTTGATTCCGACCAAAGCTCAAAAGTTGCGAGATCTTCGTTTGAGCTCCAAATCACGTCCTGTTTGTTGCCACACGATCGTGATGGTATGCTCAGTGTACTAAAGTAAATAAATTACAGAAAAACATCAAGGAACAAGCACACTATAGATCTGAAGTTTCAAGATTCATGCAAATTTCAAGTCTCATGATCGTGGCCTAAAAACACGATTCATCGCTCGAAGTTGGTATCAAATTGATCGCCATGCCAAGCTCTAAAAGAAAACAGTCATCTTTCGATCAAAGAAGTATCAAAACAGCCTTGGATCAGTCATGGAAGATCATGCAAGTTCTAAAGAAGTAGCAGGGACTATTTTGGAATTCCATCTATTGTTAGGCAGGGGTAAAACATTCCTTTTGCACCCTATTTTATTTTATTTTTTAATTCAAAACAACTGTAATTATCATCAATTTGGCTAGTTTTTGGGCATCCACCCATGTTTGGGCCCAATTCTATATAAACATTCAAAACCTAATGGTAAAGGACCTTCGATTCAAACCTTCGTTCATTTTACACACTGATCAATAAAGCTTTCGATTCTCACTTAATTTCATGGGCGCATCTTGAAAAGAGAGAGAGGAGAGAGAAGAAAAGGGATGTTATCCCTTGATAAGGTAATTTTCTCTCTCCTCATCTTTTCTCTCTCATCTCTATCTCTCTCTTTCTCTCTCGTCTCTCCCTTTCTCTTTCTTGCTTTCATCTTTATCTCTTTCTCTCTCTTCTCCTCTGATATATCATGTCTCTCTTTCCTTGCTTCTCTTTCTGTCTCCATTCACGCGTGGCAGATATATCGTCTGGTGTGATGCCTTTTTACTCATGAGACATGAACAGTGAGCAGGGCCTTAGCCCGAGGGGCAAGTCGGGCCTCTATCAAAATTCTCTCCCTTCTCTCTTTTGTCACAAAAAGTGCAAGCCTATCACCGCATGTGCTTTCTCTCTCTCTTTCTTCTCTATTGTCACAAACGACACAAGCCTATCGTTGCCTGAGTCTCATCCACCTCTTTCTCGTGTCACAGCTAGGAGAAGCCTGTTGCCGCTTGTGTTTCTTCCTCACTTTTCTTCCTCATGTCATAGCCGATAGAAGCCATCGCCGTCTGAGTATTCTTTCTCCCCATCTCATTGATGTCTGTGTCCTCTTCTCCTTTCCTTCCCTTCTCTCTCTTCTTTTTCTCTCATTATGTTCTCTTTAACTTTTCTTCTTCTTTTCTTCTTCTTCTTCTCTTCTCTCTCTTTTTTTGTTCTCGTTCTTTCTTTCTCTTACCCTTTCGTTTTACCAAGAGAGGTGGAGACTAGCATTCCATGGTAGCCCAGTTGTCTAGCAGTAATGCCGTTGTGTCAGTCAGAGTTACTGTGCCCGCTTTACTGTCATGATGGACTAACCATCGTGTCAAGCTAGTCGGTAGTGGTTATGTCGTCTAGTAGTAATTCTATTGAGTCGGTCTGTCACTGAGCCCGTTTTACTGCCACGTCAGGTCAATTACTTACTAGTTTAGTCACTGTGTCGGTCTCACCGCCTGGTCAAATTCTTCTAATCCTAATCTTTCTTCTCTCACTCTTCTCTTCTTCTTTGAATGTGCACGCCTATGTACATTTTCCTAAAGGTGAGGTGGGGTCCCGTCACCCACTTGTCTTATAACATTTGCCATATGTGTGCAATTACAGAAACAGGAGCATACAAGCCAAGGGAGGCAATTTCGAACCAGTTTTACAACTGGGGTGGTTTCTTAGTGATTTAAGAGGGCGCCCACACGAGCCAGCCTGAATAAGTCTTGAACGTACCTTAAATTTCTCTCTCATCGGTTGGTCAGCCTGCACTTGTTTTTTAGCAAGGTTCTCGAGAGAGCGATCTCAAGTCCCGGGTTCCCTTGAGACCCGATACACGTGCAACTAGATCATCAAGATCTAGAGGGCGAGATCAAGGAACCTAATTGTCTCATATAATCCGGTCAGGCACCCTAAACCGGTATAATGATGTGATGCTGCACAAAATTGGTTACTGTAGCCCTAGGAACTTGCTTGAGTGGGACTGCTTCAGCCCATTTGGAGAAATAGTCCATCGCCGTCAGAATAAAAACATGACCCATTGTAGAAGGAGGCTCAATAGGTCCTACAATGTCTACACCCCATTGCGAAAAGGGCCATGATGCCACTGTAGGGTGTAAAGGCTCTGGGGCCTGATGAGTGAGGCTTGAGTGCATTATGCACACCTGGCACGTCTTGGCGTAGTTTAAGGAGTCGGTAGTCATCAAAGGCCAATAGTACCCCAGTTTGTGTATTCGTTCATAGAGCTTAGGGCTGGACTGGTGCAGTCCACATATGCCTGAGTGTACTTCTTTCAACAGCTTATTTGCCTCTTGTGCATCTACACATCTGAGAAGAATTCTGTCAAAAGATTGACGAAAGAGAGTATCCCCTTCGAGGAGAGTGTACTTAGTAGACATTCAGTGCACATTATTGCGCTCAGTATGATCTCCAGACAGTCTACCATACTTTATGAAAGTGATGATGGGCTCTCTCCAATCTTCCACCTGCTAGGGATGTGAGTCAAGGACCCATCATCAAACTATCGAGAGTGTCCCTCCTTTCGTAGTATCATGATAAGGCTTGGGGGTGACCTTTCTCAAGTCATAGATCCCCTTAAGCTGTCAAATGACCAACTCAGAGTCGCCATAGATTTTGAGTTGCTCCAAGTCTCGATCGAAGGCAATCTCCAACCCAATTATAAGGGCCTGATATTTAGCCTTGTTATAGGAGCTGGCTTCGGTAAGAGAGAAAGATAGAGGAAGTATCCCCTCCTTTCGAAGTCATGAACACTACTCTAGCACCTCCATGATCAGATTGGAAGTACATCTCTCACACGTGAGCAAGTTCTGTACAAAATACCTCTTCATTAGGGAAGTCACTTGATAGAGGAGATTCTGCCGGTACAGGATGTGCCGTGAGAAAATCAGCCAAGGCTTGACCTTTGACAGCTTTTTGTAGTACATATGTGATGTTGAATTCCATCAGTAATAATGCCCACTTAGTCAGGTGTCCCGACAAGCATGGGCGTGTCATGAGAAACTTCACAGGGTCAGCTTTGGATATGAGTTTCACTTCATGATCAAGTAAATAGTGACAGAGCTTTTGTACTGCGAAGATTAGGGTTAGGCACATATTTTCTATAGGGGGATAATTCTTCTCGGCCCCTTGCAATCCAGCGGCTGAGATAGTATAGTGTGGTTTCTTTCCCCTTATCATTGTTTTGTACCAATGGTGCCCCAAGTAACTCGTCGAGAGCGGTCACGTACAAGATGAGAGGTCTTCCCAACACCAGTGTAGAGAGCACTAGAGGGTTGAGAAAATACTGCTTGATGTCATCAAGCACTGCTTGGCATGCTTCATCCCAAACGAATGGGTTATCATTCTCTAACAAGTGCGCAAAAGACTTACAATGACCTGAGAGATTGGAGATGAATCTACGGATGTATGCCAACTACCCTTGAAGAGATCGCAGCTCCCGCAGTGTAGTTGGTGGTGGCATTTCTTGGATCCCCTTGATCTTGACTGGCTCAATTTTCAGCCCTTGATGTCTAACAAATAACCCCAATAACTTTCCTGAACTCACGTCAAAAGCGCATTTTAACGGGTTCATCTTGAGCTGAGGAAAGCGTAATCGTACGAACATGTTTTCAAGGTATCGCATATGAACTTCTTTCTTTTCAGATTTCACCACCAAATCATCTACATAACATTCGACCTCTTTATGCATCATATCTTTGAAGATGGTCATCATTGCTCTCTGATACGTGGCATCGGTATTCTTCAGCCTGAAGGGCATCATGGTGTAGAAAATACACCTTTTGGTGTTAAGAATGCGGTAGCTTCCTCATCTTTAGACGCCATCCGTATTTGGTTGTATTCGGAGTATCCATCCAAGAAGGAGAAGATCTAGCAGTGAGTTGTAGAGTTAATGAGCATCTCCGTAAACGGCAACGGGACGTCATCCTTTGGGCAAGCAGCATTCAGATTGTAGAAGTAAATTTAGACCCTAATTTGTCCTTTTTCTTCTTAACAAGTACAACATTTTCCAGCCACTTTGAGTCTTTGACCTCATGAATGAAGCCTGATTGCCTGAGTTTGGTCACCTCAGAATCTATCTGCATTTCAAGATTAGGCCAGAACCTTCTCGATTTCTGCTTGACAGGCTTGACGGCTGGATCAATGCCAAGTCGGTGGACTGCTACTTAAGGATCTAAACCAGGCATCTCATGGTAATGTCAGGCAAAGACATCCCGATTTGCTTGCAAAAAGGCAATAAAGCTCTCTTTTTCTTCTAGAGACATATTTGCCGAGATGAAAGTGGGTCTGGGGTCAGCTTCATCTCCTAGATTTTTCTTCTCGAGTTCATCTGCCGTGGTTGGACCACCTTCTTTCCAATCTTTTAGGGCCTCTTGTAGCTCCTCATCGTTGTCTTCAAAGGTCTTCTCATTAACCTCTAACGAAGACTCCCATACTCCTAACATTTCTTCTTCTATCCAGGGTTTTCTATAGAGCATGACCCTTATATCTTCAGCCTGTTTGCCTATGAATGGGTCAACTTCAAGCAGGGCCTATGTGTCAGGTTGAGGGAGCTCACTCTAAGGTACTTGGGATGCTTGTGATTGATTGATTGTGCAGACATCCAACACTTGATGAGGGTCTTCTTGATGTTCCCTTGGTGATATTTGGGCAAGGAAGGAGCCCAGGGAGCTTAAGGATGGCTAAGTTACTTGGGTGAGGGTGAAGTGGAGGACTAGAACATTTCAAGATGCATGGCTTCCGTGGTGGATGTTGTAGCATATTTCTCGATCTCAGACTCATTTCTCCGTGCCAGGCGATGCTTTTGAGACTTGCACCATGTGACAATAGAAGCCATGCCCTCTTGATTCTCTTAGCCTCTGCTTAAAGTCAGGCTCCATGCTTTTCCCAATAGAAGAGGATGGCTCTGACTTGGCTCAAGCTGCCAAGGCATCAGCCATTGTTAAGAAGTTAGCCACCTGAGCTAGCGTCTTTCTCAGCCACCTCTTGTGCGTCCTGCTTATATTAGTTCCTTCGAGTTCTCTATCATGAGCCTAGAAGTTTGGACATTTCAGGATTGTACCTACAGGAGACATAGAAGAGGAAGAGGCAGAAGAAGAAGAAGAGGAAGAGGATGAAGAAGAGGGATTAGTAGGTGAGGGGACTTTAAGGTCATTCCTCTCATTGAACCGATCTGGGCAGATTTTTATATCATCACTAGGGTTGGACGCGTGTAGGGAGTCTTTTAAGTCCTTCCCTTACTTAGACCGTTGGGGGTTGCTTTTAATGTAGTCACCCTTATCAAATGTGCTCCGAGTAAAAGGTGGTTCAGGGATATCCTCTTAATGAGATGATGAAGGGAGGATGATTGCGCCGGGGATGAAGTCCTATAAATTCGGCAAGGGAGGAAGAGGCCTGAGAAATTCTTGCTTGATTGGCAGTTGAAGAGGCTTATTCCTTCGTCGAGCAACCCTTGGCACCCGTCTCCTTTTGGGTACCTTTGGAGGCGCTTGGTCCATCTCTCTAGGTTTGTGAACAGCCCTAGCTTGACGAACTGCCTCTCGCTTTAAGGACTTGAGTCGGCTTCGCCCGTGGTAGACACTCCATGCTTGGGAAGTTGAGGGTTCAATAGGACCTGAATCATCGTTACTCGGGTCCTGCATTGTGAAGCCCTCTTGCACAGGTGGAGCGGTGATTTGGGGATCTCCTTTTGGAACGTACCAAGCTTCTTGGCATCCTTGTATTTTCTTTGCGATTATGTCATGAAAACTGACGCACTCGCTTAGGTCATGGCTCCATATCTGATGGTACGGGCACCAATGGTTCTCAGTACCTTGAGCAAGGCATAGAGGCTGCCTTGCCTACTTTGGTGTAATGTAGCCTTATTGTAGCATCATGACGAATAAAGCACGAAGGAGATCAAGTGCTTCATCTTCTTTGTGAACTACCACTATGTGGGAAGCTTCTGCTACCCTGAATGCTTTTTTTAGCTCTTCATGTTTTATCTGACCCTTCTGGATCAGAGCCTCGATGATGTCTTTATGCGTGTAGCATTCCTCTGCGGGGTGGTTAATCCTTTGATGGTAAGCATAGTAATTTGCATGAGTGTCGAGTCTAGCTTGCTTAGGGAATTTGGATTGAGGTAGCTCAATTAGGTTATGTTCCAATAATAGTCGGAGTAACTCGGGAACCCATTCATTTTCAAAAGGATAGACTTTATTCTTGTTCCTGGCCTAATAATCATCTCCATTAAGGTTCGCAGGCTGGAGTACCCTGTTGTAGGACTGCTATTGTTTGCCTGCTTGAGGAGCTGTCTTTTCTGTGCTTACCCCTTTGTAGAGGTCCAAAGTCTGAGAAGCAGCCTTCTTTGAATCGGTAACGGTGACAGCTGCATTGATCACCGCATTCTGTTGGTTGCCTAGGGGTTGGTTCGAGAGTTGTCATTGCCTCAGTTATTTCCCGAGCTTGAAGACTGTTGTCGTGACCCACTATGGTGGCATGACAAGCTCTCTATGCTAACAGACTTAGAGATGAGCTCTGACATGGAGGTCAAATTTGAGGCCTCGACATGTAAGGCGATCTCTGGTCGCATGTTTCTGACACAGGTCTGAACTACTTCCTTCTCAGGCATGGGATTAGGATGGCGAGCAGCCAAATCTCTCCAGCTTGCTATGAATTGATCGACGGGTTCATCTGGTTCCTGGGTCAAGGTGAGAAGCTCTATGGTTTGGACTTCTCTCTCGACCTCATAGAAGCACTGATGGAATAGTTTCTCCATTGCCTCCCAAGTATGCATTGAGTTTTGGGGGAAGTCGAGCATACCACTGAAAGGCATCGCCATCAATAGTTTCAACGAACTGAGGGAGGAGGAGTCTCCCATCAGCATTGTTTCTCGACATGCCGCTTGGAAGTGAGTGATATGATGGTGTGGGGATGTGGTACCATTGAACAGGGGAAAATTCCCTTTCTCGTAGTCTGAGGGGAACGACACCTGATCAATGTAAGATGGGTACAACTTCTGGTAAAGCGTTGAACCCTATGAACCCGGGATCTGCCTATTCTTTAGGATGTGGATGACCATAACATTGATGTCCACCTGTGAGAGGGGGTGAGGGACATAATTGTCTTGTGAAGCAGGAGGAGGAGGCTGCCTTGGAGCTGCAACGTCAAAATGGTGGGAGTTGGCTTTATGGTTAGCCGAGTGTTGCGTGGCTTCCATTCGATCACTCTTCTCCATCATTGCACGCACCATGTCTTCGATCCTATTCATGCGCTCTTCTTGAGAGTCGCTAGGTTTGTTGACAAACATAACGCTGACTATTTCTCCAGGGAGGTCAGGCTTCGATGCGGTTGAGGGCTTTCGAGCTTGGAGGGCTGTACATGGGAGATTAGTCAGCAAGGGTTCAGCTTGTCCTGACTGAACTCGAGTCTTGTACGCTGACCCCATGAGGACCGGTTCTCGATGGTCTGCTAGGTGATCGGGTCATCTTCTATGATACTCACCACTGTGCAAGATACTCGCACTTCTTCTTCGGGCTCTGTGATTCGAAGAGGGTAGAAGGGATTCTTAGGAAGGAGATCCTCGGAGCAGGGTGCCCCAAATTTTCTAATTGTCTCCTTAGTCAATATCAGCAGCCCTTTGTCTTGCTTAACCTTGAGACTGCAATAGACCTCTCTCCAAAATTAGGACTGGGGTCGAGGTTTGCTCGCCTTCTTAGAGCATGAGAGGGCCATGTCCATGAGATGGGGCAGCGAATGTGTACCATGAACAGGGACCAGCTTGAGCTGCTGCCTTGGAAGTTGAAGAACTTCGTCAATCATCAGGCCTTTGCACTGAATTCCTTTGTGGGCTCCAGAAGTATGGCCAACCCGACGAGGCTGATTGAGGATGGTACTCTTAGGGAAAACCTTCGAGTACTAAGTCTTGAGGTTTCTGTCAGGAGGAGGACCGACAGAGGAAGAGGCGATCGGCTCTCGACTATGTCTGGTCAGGAGTGAGCGGCGGTCTGGGAAGGTGGCACGTGTGCACCCCTTGAAGTAGCATTTCGGGTGACTTGGGGGTCAGCCAGGGCTCGAATAGATGGTCCGGCCTTAGGAGGCTGAAGACTGGGAGTGTGTCTACAATGGAACAGGTGAGGGCTTGCCCCTTGCAGGGTGTTCTAATGTTTGTTGAGTGATACGACGAGGGGGTCATCTCTAGTGCACTCGGGTTGGCACGGCGACGGCTTTACCCCAGATGGTGGGATGCACATGCATAACGTGTACAGGACTTGGCCCAAGGAGGCCAGATCCTAAACACTGACTCGAGGTAACATAAGAGTTTTCTCGAGGTGTGGCTCGAGTGGATAACCCACGAGCCTTAGGGACGTAGGGAGTGGCCTTGCAGTGAGTCTCTAGTCATAGAGACAGGGGGTGGCCTTGCGGTGACCCACAAGAGCAAGGGCAACTCGTTTGCCCTTTGAGGACGAGGACAGGGTAGCCTTTCGGCATACCTTAGCAATACGACTGGCCAGTGACTTGCTGGTAGCAAGGTGCATGAGATGAGTGGTAGCAGATGTGCTACCAATGCTGAGCACTTCGGTGGAGGTTCCCTCAAAGCTAGGAGATGGGGAGTTAGGGACCTTTAAGTCCCTCCTCACTGCTATCCAGGTTAAGACCTTGGAGCTAGACACTGAGTCATTACCCAAAAGGAAGATTGGGAATGAAGTTCGAGGAACTTGTTCCTGGGGTAAGCTCATGAATGCGGGCAAGAGAAAATCCTCGATCCGGATAAATGGGTTAAGGAACCCAGAAGCCATGTGTGTGCAATACAAAAATAAAAAAAGGAGAGACTAGTCAAACAAGGACGATCCGACAAAGGGGTAGTAAGTCCCCAATGGAGTCATCAAGCTGGTTAGATGACTCGATCTCTCCCTCCAGGTCGGGATGACCTAGCAGCATGTGTCTCGAGTTTCAGGGGAACCCAGGACTTGAGATCGCTCTCTTGAGAATCTTGTTAGGAAACAAGGGCAGGCATACCAACAAATGAGAGAGGAATTTAAAGTGAGTTCGAGACTTACTCGGGTTGACTCACGTGGGTGCCCTCTTAGATCACGAAGAAAGCCCGCTAGTCCTTCAACTAATTCGAAATCACCTCCCTTATCCTATACTCTCCTGTTTCTGTAATCACATATACATGGCTAATGTTACAAGACAAGTGGACCAATAGGAATAAGTGGATAAAGATTGGGGTGAGGATCATGGAGAAAAAGAGATTGAATAGAAGAAAGGGGAGGGAAGAATTGGACCAAGAAGCTAGACTAACACAGTGGCTAAACCAGTAGGTGGTTCACCCAGCGAGGTAGCAAGGTGGGCATGATAACTTAGACTGGCACAACGACATTGCTACTAGATGACAGAACCAACACTGACCAGCCTAACACGATGGCTAGCCTATCGTGGCAGCAAGACGGACTCGACAACTCAAACCGACACGTCGACATTATTGTTAGACGACAAGACTATCATGGTAGTGTTAGTCTTAACATCCTTTGGTCAAACGAGAGAGAAAGAAGAAAGAAGAGAGAAAAGAAAGAGAGAGAAAAAGAAAAATAAGAAAGAGAGAAGAAGAAGAAAAGAGAAGAATGAGTAAGGAGGGAGAGGAAAGAAAGAGAGAGTGAAAGGAGAAGAAGAAGAAGTGGAGGGAGTGGAAGAAGAGAGAAGAGAAAAGAGGATGAGAAAAAGATGAAGAAGAAAGAAGAGAGAGTGGGAAAAGAAGAGAGGGAAAGAATAGGGAAAAGAGGATGAGAAAGAGGGATAGAAAGAAAGAAGATGAGAGAGAAGGAAGAGGGAAGAAATAAGAGAAAGAAGAGAGAAAAAAAAGGAGAGAGAGAAAAAAGAGAGAAATGAGAGAAGAGAAAAGGGAAAAATGGACGGTGATGGACTTCTGCCATCCATGACAAAAGAGAGAGAAGAGGAAGAAACATGGACAACGATGGGCTTCCATCGTCCGTGACAGAAGAGGGAGTAGAGGAAGAAACATGACTGGCAATGGGCTTCCATCATCCATGACAGAAGAGAGAGAAAAGGAAGAAACATGGACGGTGATGGGCTACCGCCATCTATGACAAAAGAAAGACAAGAGAAATGAACATGGACGGTGATGAGCTTCCGTCATCCATGACAAAGGAAAGAGGAGAGAGAAGATACATGAAGGACGATGGACTTCCGTCGTCCATGACAGGAGAGAGGGAAGAGAAAGGAACATGGACAATGATGAGCATTTGCTGCCCATGATGAAGGAAAGAGGAGAGAGAAGATACATGGACGACGATGGACTTTCGCCATCCATGACATGAGAGAGGGAAAAGAAATGAACATAGACAGTGATGTGCTTCTACTGCTCATGACGAAGGAAAGAGGAGAGAGAAGATACATGAACTTTTGTCATCCATGACGAAAGAGCGAGGAGAGAGAAGATGCATGGATGACAATAGGCTTCCACTATCTATGATGAGGGAAAGAGGAGAGAGAAGATGCATGAACGACGATGGGCTTCTGCTGTGCATGACGAAGGAAAGAGACTCAAATAGAGGCTCGATCTGCCACTTGGGTTAAGGCCCAGCTCACTATGTGTGTCCCAGAGGGGGACATCATGCCAGAAGATAAGCTCCGTAGTGTATGAATCGAGAATAAAGAGAATAAGGAAAAAGAAGGCAGAAGAAGACAAAAAAAAGAGAAGAGAGAGAAAGAAAGAGAAGAGAGAAAGAGAGAGATTAGAGGAGGAGAGAGAAAGAGAGAGAAGAGACATGTGAGAGGAGGAGAGAGAAAGAGAGAGGTGAGAGAAAGAGAGAGCAAAGAGGAGAGAGAAAAGAAGAGGAGAGAAAGTTACAGACCTTTTTCTTCTCTCTCCTCTCTCTCTCTCCAAGAATCACCCACAGTCTCAAAGAAAAATCTCAAATTTTATTGATCGGTGTAGAGAATGAGAGGGGATCCTTTTATAATTAGGTTTAGCACATATTTATAAAATGGTCCTAAACATAGATAGCTACCCAAAATCTAGCCTAAGTGATGATAATTACAATTATTTTGAATTAAAAAAAAATCTAAAAATATGGTGCAAAATGACAGTTTTGCCCTTGCTCAACAATACATGAAATTAAAAAATAGTCCCTGTTGCTGCCCTAGAACATGCGTGATCTTCCATGGATGATTCGAGGTTGCTCCGACGCCTGTTTTTCCGAACGATGATTACTTTCTCGTTGGGCTCGACATGACGATCGATTTGATATCAACTTCGAACCACAGATCACGTTTTTATGCCACGATCACGCGACTCGAAATTTGCATGGATCTTTGAAATTTTGGATCGACAATATGCTCATTCCTTGATAGTTTTCTTTGATTTCTTCATTGAATCGCACTGAGCATGCTGTCACGATCGCGTATAAACAAATTCAGCTCGATTTTGTGCCCGAATGAAGATTTCACAACTTTTGGGTTTTGACCGGAATCTAGAATTCTGATAGTCGAAATTTATAACAACTTGGACACCTTCATGTGCTTAATCGAACCATTCATTACATGCGGGGTTCGGGCCAGAGATAGCCTTAGATCTTACACATGCGATGGAACTAGTCTCGCCTCGATCTAATGTGTGAGCGCCTAATAGGGTCAATCGAGTGGGTCATGGTGCTGTTGAATTTTCTACATCTTTTACTACGTATTGCCAACTTCTCTCTAGATTTTTCCATGCTCGGGTATTGTCATGGGGTATACCACATATCGAACTGCTCATCTTGACGATACGAACATGGTCCAAAAGGTTTGAGCACAATTACACTCAAAACGAGTGAGATACAGGTCTTCGAAAATACTGCTCATGACTGTGAAAACAGTCACCATTAATGGTGGTGTTGGGAGGGCGCACGGGAAAAGTGTGAGGCCTATGGCCTTTCAATATTTTGCCCATAACTTTGTCCTAGAGCTCTCAATTAACCCGAAACTTAACCCATTTTGACCATTTTGTATCCAATGGTGGTGATTCCACAGCCGTTAGATGCACTAAAAATTATGTTCGAGTTATAGGGTCCATTTCAGGGTGTTAGAGACCAATTTTTTTGCAACTGTTTCATTGTGTTTACTGCCTTAGATATGTCGGATTGTGATAAAAATTGATAGGTGGCCGTTTAGAGTCCTTAGGAATATTTTCACTCATTTTGGGGCAATTCTGATATTGTAAAAAATTCCACTATTTAGGGCATTATTGACCGACTTTTGCTTTTATTACGCATTGGGGTCTCAAGGTGCTAAAAAATGTGTTCAAACACCCCTAATCAATGGGAGATACTTGAAGAACTATTATCCTAAGAAATGGTCCGAGTTATACGACCTTAAACTATAACGCACATCCTGGCCACATGACGTTAAACTGCTTCGTGCGACAATCCAAGTTATACGACCCTAAACTATAGCACATGTCTAGACCACATGATGTTAAACTGCCTCACGTGACGGTCCAAGTTATATGACCCTAGAGCGCACGTCCTGATCGCATTGCGTTAAACTGCTTCACGCGACGGTCTTAATTATACGACCTTAAACTATAGCACACGTCCTGGTCGCACGATGATAAATTGTTTCGCAGGGTGACCCACGCTACGTGAATCCCAACTACAACGTGTGATCTTGGTTCAAAAAAAATAAAAATAAAAATAAAAATCGATTGAGTGATGAGCGGGTTTAGGCGAAGAAGAAAAGGCAAAAAACCACAAGGCAGGAGTAAATGTGCGAACCAAAGAGAAGATTTTATTTCATGAGCCCAAAAGGGATACAAGATTATGTTTACAACGAATCTACAATTCCCTAGAAAACCAAATGGTTTTAAAAAAAGGTGTTCACTCTAGGGTGCTGCTTCCCAAGTCGCGCTATCATCTTCTCAAGCCAGTTGTGTCTCCCGAAAGGGTTGATCTTTCTTTTCTATAAATAGAATAAAATGCCAGAAGAACCAGAGACACCCCTTTAGAAGGGAAAAATTCCGCACTCTAAATTGAGCTGAAAATGCCAAAAAAGAAAATGCATCTTGCTTCTCACCATGGAGCCAAGGCAAAGAGCCGACTATTTAAAGGGAACAACTACAGGAGAAAGCTTGGGCCAAACGCTCCTGCTAGCCATAACAACGATTCATCCAAGCGCTTACACACGGTCGCGGACCTTACGTCATGGATTCAATACAAACAGAGGTGCACTGAAGCCACACTCCTGACATCTAGCATGGATCCACTGCCGCCTTCTGCTGGTTTGAACATCTTCACTCAGACATTTAACGCACAGACGCGCCCCAAAAGTTGTGACTTGACAGCCAGCCCCAACATAGGACATGACCTCTCGGTGAAACACAAAAGAAAGAAAAGTCTTTGCGCGTCCCCCACCAACAAGAGATGCAAGCAAGGAACTTTAAAATGATAAGAGGAAAAGATTCCCTCACGCTTCTGACTTATACTCTTTTTATAAAGAGCATATGCCCATCATCAAAGCTCACTACTTCTTGAGCTGCACGTCGTCCAACCACACTGACATGTGTCATCACAACGGCGTCGCATTTGACCTCCATTTAAACCTTTTGACACCATGCCTCCCAGGAACCACTTATGGTCAAATTTTCCTCCACCTCACTGCCAACCAGTCGTCATCAATGGATCGCACTACAGATATCTCCAGCCACCCCGTCTTCTAAGTGTCACTCTCTCTTGCTTTGTGCAGGCACACCCCGCCTGGGTCACAAGCCACCCCCGTGGGCATCAACACCTTACCATGCATGTACACATCCTGCCTGGGTAACCAACTGCCCCACGGACATCAATGCTTTACCACGCGTGGACACATCTCGCCTAGGTCAAAAGCCACCCTCGCGGGTATCAACAATCTACCTTACGTGGACACATCCTGCCTGGGTCACCAGCCACCATCGCGGGCATCAACACTCTACCTTAGACTGACACATCCTATCCAGGACACAAGCCGTCCCTCGGGGCAACAGCTCACCCCGCACGAACAAATCACGCCTGGGTCACGAGCTGCCGCCACGGGCATCAACACTCCACCCTGCGCAAACACATCCTGCCATGGTCACCAGCCACCCCCATGGGCATCAACACTTTACCCCATGTGGACATATACCGTTGGGGTCACAAGCCTTCCCTCGGGGCAATAGCTCACCCTACGCGGACACATCTTGTCAAGGTCACAAGACATAGTCCCTCTGGGCAACACCTCACCCTGCGCGAACACAACTCGCTTAAGTAACCAGTCATCACATCAACCGGCAGCCAAGATGCACTTCCAAACTACTTCTGCAAGGTTCACTATTCTAATGAGCCCCTCAAAAAAAAAACAAAAAAAGAAGAAGCCGAGAGCTATGGCAACCATCGTGAGTAAAAAAAAAAGTAGAGCTTCAGGCAGACACATCTAAAAGGGCGGATGTGACGTCGAAGTCACAGGTAAAAAGGCCTCAATAAAATGACTGGGTGAAAACCATTCTCGTGGCTCCACTTCCACTTAGTTCAAGTGAAAACCCGCAAGGGTGCTTGAATCAACTCTAAATTTCGGCCCCTGTGCCAACTCTAAATTTCTGGCCCCTGTGCCACCTCTAAAATTTTTTCCCACTATGCCAACTCTAAACTCTTGCTCCTGTGCCAACTCTAAACTTCGACCCTTGTGCCAACTTTAAATTCCCGCCCATGTGCCAACTTTGAATTCTCCGGCCCCTGTACGAAGTCTAAAAACTCCGGCCCCTATGCCAACTCTAAAATTCGGCCCCTGTGCCACTCTCTAAACTCTAGCCCCTGTGCCAACTCTAAACTTCGGCCCCTGTGCCACTCTTTAAGTTCCAGCCCTTGTGCCAACTCTAAATTCCAGCCCCTATGCCAACTCTAAATGCCGGCCCCTGTGCCAACTCCAAATTCCAACCCTTGTGCCAACTCTAAATGTTAGCCCCTGTGCCAACTCCAAATTCTAGCCCCTGTGCCAAACTCTAAATTTTTGACCCCTGTGCCAACTCTAAATTTCAGCCCCTGTGCCAACTCCAAATTCTGGCCCCTATGCTACTTCTAAATTTTCGGACCTTGTGCCACATTTAAAATTTTGGCCCTAGGGATCCACCAACATCAATCACCAACGTGCAGGGTGAAGTCTCTCAACAAAGACATCGCCTCAAAACCCCTCCCTATTAGGGCCAACTAAAAGCCCCCGACTAGACCAAATAGGACGGGAATCAAAAGAGGTACCCTGCTTATCAAAACAAAACCCAGCACCAGGAGTTTCTCTTAGTCAAGGATAACGCCAACAAAAAAAGGCACTCGCCAACTAGAGCTCCCCCTTTTTAGCTAGGTTGGGATAATGCCCTCGAAAGGCACTTGCCCGCTCCCTTTTTTGTAGTCAAATTGAGATAATGCCCTTAAAAGGAACCCGTCGGCCCCCTTTTATTTATACCATTCAGGTTGGGATAACGCTCACAAAAAAAGGCACCCACCAGCTAGAGCACCAGAAGTTCTCATTGATACGCGGTTGCAAGCCCCCACAAGGCAGTTTATCATCGCAATCTCCTAGAAAACGGATTCTAGCAGAACTCAAAGAACACCCCTCAACAAGGCAACGGTCCACTAGAAACAACTTTGGTCATCCTCCGGTCAAGGGAAATTCTCAACAAGGTCTACCCCTCAAGGACAATGCCGATGCCAGTAATCAAGAACAAAAATATTCGTTGAGAGAAAATAAACACGTCTTAGTGAGGATTTGCTAAATGAACTTCGACGATAAAGTTTTCATTTCGAATGTTGAGCTTCTCGCTTTCGAAGCACAACATCCTTCGGGGCAAGTTGTTGTAGGTCATTTTTGATGTACTTATACCACCCACGCGAACAAGGAGAGAGCCAAGAGCCGGCAACAGCCTGACCCTATGGGTACACAAGACACCGGTAGGCTAAAGTTGTATCGTAAAATAAAGCCTCGAGCCATACGACCTGGTACGACGCCATCAACCAAGGAAGGACCTTACAACTGTAACCCTAAGCTAGCAGCTTCAAAACTATACCAGACCACCGCCAACACATTCAGAATGTCGAAAAACCCCTGGGGATCAAATTTGGGCTCAATCAGACTGCCCGAAAGGGGACTATGCTTATGCGACCTCGCAAAAGGTGGGTTTCATACTAGCGCTGTGCGGCTTCACCAAACCAATCCCCAAGCATGGAGACTGCGACATCGGGTTTCTGGAGCAGCTTCAAGGAACCATGGCGCCTTCCGTTGGAACTAGGAAAAGCTTAGATCCAGATATGTTCTAGATATCACTAGCCTTGTCATTTTGACCTAAGGCATGCACTTTGGCGTGGCCTAGAGTCCAATTTCTCTTGGAAATAAGGTGCCCACAAAACCAGAAAAGCTAGGGTTTAAGAAGAGGAAGCCTTGAATCCAGTAAAGCACAGCTTGAGATCCATGCATCAGATCATCGCGGGAATGAGTTCAATGCAACCTCCACACAAAGAGCTACAGAATAGTATAACTCTCGTATTCAATCCAAGGTCTGATGGGTGCAAGTCCTTAGGTCACAAAAGAAGTAAATTCGCTTGGTGGCCAGAATCCCTCTTTTCGGTGACCTCCCAAATTAGGAAAAATGCAAACCAGAACAAAATCAACCCAAACTTGGTGCAAAATGACTACAACTGTCTCTCCTCTTGTTTTCAAGAAGAGCCAAGATCCAGAACATCACAAGTCAAGGTGCATTGGTGAACGAAGTTCACAAATCTGTCCGGACTTTCAGCCCGTGGGAAAGGGCCACCCCATCATGACTAAAGGGCTTCAAAATGCTCAGAGTAGCAAGGACATTGAATATATGCTGACAAATCAGTTGAACCATCACCACAAGTTGAAGAAAACGCTTTCAAGATCTGGCCATGGTGGAACAACCTGCATGAAGGGATGGCTTCGTCATTAGCAAAAAAGATCTCAGGGACATTTTTATCATTGCGTCGAATTTCGGGATTTATTCCCAATTTCTTAAATTGTAATTAAGCTTTGTTTTTTAGCGTTCACCCCTATTTGGCGAATCCTCTATATAAGCAAGCTTAAGTCACTTGTAAACGGGGCTGAAAAAAATCATTTGAGCAAAGTATTTACCCATTATAAAACAAATGCATTACATTTTTCATGTCGTTTGCTTTTAAGTCCTTTGTTTCGTCGAGAGGAGAGAGACAACTTTGAGGGAGAAAAAAATACCCTTGAGCGTATGGGTCCATAAACGCTTCAAGCATGTGAACTCTTCCTTCCTCTCTCCTAAACCGAGTCATGCCCAACCCTTTTCTCTCTCTCTCTGTCCCCCTTACACAACACACCGTCTGGCCCGTGTAGCAACCAGCGTCACCAATAGACATGCGGACATGAGGGAATCCACAGGCCCTAGCCCTCTGGTTCTCTCACACCCCTGCATTAGCCAGCCAGCCCCCCACGAAACAATAGCCATAAGGAGGGACAGTTGGATCCCATATCGGTCTTAAGCGATAGAGAGAGAGTGGAGTCGTTGCGAGCCTAAAGAAAGTCTTTGTTCAACTATGCTGGCAGACAGCCAGAGGGATTTGTGACTGTTCTAAAAGGACTGACACCCAGACGTGTCCCCCGAACCCTAAGTGGTGAGGCTTGCGTCCCAAAGCGCCCTCATCATACAAAATCTCTCTCATTGTTAATACCTATCCACACGTCAGGAGCCCCCGCACCCGTGCACTCCACACCAGCACCCCCCCTCAAGTCCACTTGCGAGCGACCCAACAGTTGTCTGAGAGAGGGTTCTCATCCCGACCCTCGCTGAGAACTAGGCCAGACCATGGGGATGGTGGACTATCACATGTTTATATGACTGCTTGAGCATGACATTACTCATGGGATCTCATGGGGATTTGACATGCAAAATCTGCTCCATGGGAATAATGGAGATTAGTAGTTAAGCCTAAGTAATCAAAGGTTTTAAGATGGTGTGGTTGAGATTCCAATGGTTTTTATGTCATTGGAAGTCAGGTATAAGACTCCCTTCGTGATTAGGTTTAAAAGATACAAATTTGTCTTTCATGTCTCTCAAGGTTGATTGTGCTGAACCCAGGGTTATACTGGATTTAGATAGCTCTTGGCTTGAAACGATAAGGTTTAGAATAGGGGCTAATGAGCTCGGGGATAATGAGCTCAGGGTTCTGGGCTTCACATTGGCCAAAGGATACCCATGGACGGGTACAAAGAGCATAACTCTTTTGTACACCAAGTGTTATCGTGCACAAGTGTGCGCTAGGCTAAGGACTTGTGTGGGTCTGCAAAGAAGAGTTTGTGAACGGCAGAGAAAGAGGGACTCTTGAACATGGGTCCATGTGCTTAAGGGTGCTTGCGCTTAAAACACATTTTTGGACTTCCAAAGGAGGAGCGAGATTTTGTGAGTCTAAGTTGAAGAAATGAACCCGCACCTAAGTGCAGATATGGAATACTCAAGATGGATGAGTTTAGGCTTAAGTGTGGACCCACAATATTTAATAAAAGAGAGAGAATTGAGATGAATTTGATAGATCCATACTTCAGCTCGTGCCCAGGAATTCATGGCTGGTTTGATGCCTCGATCTCGCACTTGAATCGGGGTGACCTGATGACTTGGCTCCGGGTTCGATGTGGATCTGGGACCTGAGATAGTTCTCTCGTGATCCGTGTCAAGAGGACACTAATCGATCAGAGAGGAGTTATGGTGTGAGGTGAGACTTACCTCACCTGGGTCCATGACGCACTCGAGCTAACTCACATGGGTGCCCTCTTCGATCTTGTTGAAATGCCCCCCGGGTTTATGGCTGGTTCGAAATCATCTCTTTTGGCCAATTTCTTCTTTTCTTGCAATCACAAACACACATTAGAATATAAGACAAGTGGGTCTGAAATCCCACCTTGTCATAGGGTGAGCACACACGTGCGTGTGTACTCAAAGGCAAACATAAAATAACATGATCGAGCTCATATCAATTTGACAACCTTCCGGTGTCTCCTTGACAAAGGACTATCGATACATGTTTTTACAATACAGGGTGAGAGAATAAAATGGTTAGATAGAGAAAATTCATTTAAAAGGAAGAGAAAGGGAGAGAAGAAGATAGAGATAGGAAAAGAGGGATGAAAATACACAAATGACGGCTAGTGACTGTCTGGTAATAGAGGAGGGATAGAAAGAACACAGATGGCTGCTTGTGGCCGTCTGCAAAGAGAGGAGGGATAGAAAAAACACAGACAGCGACCTACTGTCATCTGTGAAGAAGGAAGAGAGAGAAAGAACACAGATGGTGGCTTGCCTATCGTCTATAAAAGGAGAGAAAAGAAAGAGAGGGAAAGGGGAGAGGATATAAGGATGATGACCGGGCCTGCCATAAAGGGTAGGCCCATGTCACTGCCCTTATAAGAGAAGAGAGAGATTACTTGGAATCGATAAAGAAAGGAAAGAAGAAGAGAGGGGAAAAAGGAAAGTCGAGAGGAGAAAGAAGAAAGAGGAAAGAAGAAAGAAGAAAGAGAAAAGAAGGGAGAAAGAAAGAGGAAAGAAAAGAAGGAGGAAAGATGAAAGAAGAAAGAGGAAAGAAGGGAAGAGAGAGGAAAGAAGGGAGGAGAAGGAGGAAAGAAGGGAAAAGAAAGAAAAGAAGAAGAAAAAGAAAGAGAAGAGAGAGAAGTGAACACAGACGGTGGCTTGTCTGCCATCTGCCAAGAGAGAGAAAGAAAGAACATAGACGACGGCTTGGCTGCAGCTGTGAAGAAGGGAGAGAGGAAGAAGAACACAAATGGCGGCTTGACTGCCATCTATGACAGGAGAGAAAAGAAGGAGAGAGAACTCAAGAATGGCAACGAGGCCCGCCAAAAAGGGTAGGCCCATGTCCTTGCTCCTGTGAGAGGAGAGAGATAAGAGATTACAGAGAAGAGAGAGATAAGAGAGAAGGAGAACAGACAAAGACACAGACGGTGGCTTGCTGCCATTTGAGAAGAGAGATGAAGAAAGAATTAACATAGGCGGCGGCTGCCACTACTGTCTATGTCTGAGAGAGAGAAAAAGAGTGAAAGAAGAGAGGGGAGAACAAGAAAAAGAAGAGACATCGACCGCAGCTTGCTGTCATCGGTGGAGAGAGAGAGTTGACATTGGAGACAGCCGATGCTGCCGCTTGTGTCAAAGAGAGAGAAAGAGAGAATGAAAGAAGAGAGAAAGAGAGAAGAGAGAAAGAGAGGAGGGAGAAATAGAATGAGAGAAAAAGAGAGACGAGAGAAGAGAGAGAACGAGAGAAGAGAGAGAAAGAAGAGAGAAAGAAAGAAGAGAGAGAAGAGCAGAGAGAGATGAAAGAAAAATAGTGAGCTATGAGAGGAGAGAGAGTCACCTTAAGCCCGAGGTACCAACCAAAAATCTTCTCTCACCTCTTTCTTTCTCAAACGTGACTCAACAGTGAATAAAAGATGGATTTTTTCTTAAGCAGAACTAGTGTCCTTTACAATGAGGTATGTGCTTGTTTATATAAAAAACCTACCCAAACACGGGTGGATGACTAAAAATTAACCTAATTGATTGAAATTAGGTCTTAATAGAATTAAAGAAAATCTAAGGAAAATGCGACAAAATGACAATTTTGCCCTTGCACCAACAATCTGAATAATTCCAAATCAGTCCTTGTAATGGCCGTTCAATTGTGTGAACTTCCTATGGTTGATTCGAGACATTTCTAGTCACCATCAAGCCAAAAGAATACTATTTTTTGTATGAGCTCCAGAAGACGATCATTTTGGTCCCTATTTCGGGCTGTGGATTTGAGTTTCCAACCATGATCATGACGTGGCAAAGAAATAAAAAAACGTGCAATCTTGATTTTAAGATTCGGCCCCATTTGTTAATGTTTTTTTCTGATTTCTTGATTGTAGCATGATGAACGAGTTGCCTTGATAGTTCTGTAAAAAGAATGACTCGATTTGATGCCCAGATGACCGTTTTCCAAATTGAGAAACTTTGGCCTGAATTTGGACTCCGGTGGCCGGAATTGTAGAAACTTCTAATTTATCAGGTGTCGAATTCGACTGTCCATCACGTGTGAGGTTTCGCTCAGATGAAGCTTCTGACCTCATGCTCGTAATGAGTTTGGTTTGAGGTCGATCCGACACGCGAGTGCTGTGATATGAGAGTTTGATCAGTGAGACGTGTGGTTGGAATTCCCCTACAACTTTTAGGTTTTTTCGGTGAATTTTTCTCTTCAATTTTTCCTGGCTTGGGCCATGTCATCATGCGTACCACATATCAAATCGATCGGATCGACGAGACGGACGTGCTCGTAAAATTTGGGCTCAATCTGACCCGAAATAAAGAAGATATGACCTTTTGAAGTTTGCCCTTGAATTAGTGATGCATTGTTTCTATTAATGGAAATTGGTTGTCCGAGGGCGCACCGTAATAGTGTACAACCTACCTATTTTGTGTAAGTTGGCCATAACTTGCTCTAGAGGCATCCAAATGCACCGAAAAATGGTACCCAAGGGTTTTCAACCATTTCAAATCCAATAGAGATGCTATGGAGACCATTTGAAGCTCTAATAATGGTGCTATAGTTCAAAGTCTATTTTCAGCATGATAAAGGCAGGATATCTCGAAACTGTTTTGTCATCTATACTGCCTTAAACTTGTCGGATTGCGATGAAACTTGACAAGTGTTCTTGGGGGACTGTTAGACACATTCGTACATGCTCTTGGGCCTTATTGAGACTAATAAAAATTTTCACTTCAGATCAGTGCTTATTGTCCTACGGCTTTCGTAGTCCATAGGCATTTTAGTGTCAGCGGACCTAGGTCACGAACTGATCTCTCCTTATTCATATCAGGGATACAAGTGATGGAAAATTACCTCAAACAACTTGCCCTACCGAGTGTTATGTTTTGAGGGAAGTGAGAAGTACAACATTCAAAATAAAATTGTTCCTCCGTCTTCAGTTTTCTTCCTAATCACCAGATCACACGAACATCAAAGGGCTACTTGTGTAAAGCTGATTCCCGTTGAGGTGACCATGGTGCTCAGACAGCTAAGGGTTTTGTTGGCTTACCTTAGGCGTGGAGACTTTTAACGGATGTGCTTAAAGTCCTCACCCATGTTGGACGTATGAGATGTGTTTAAAGTCTTCACCCTCATTAGATTTGTTGGTGGCATTGTTTACTGCTACACTAGGTTTGCTTTGACAAGCAAGGTATCTCTGTGGGCCCCATCTTGCTGAGCCCAGTTGGGGTTTTTGGTGGCATGCCCCGAATGTCTCGTTCAGCAATGGAGGGATTTTGATGAGGCGACCTCATTTCCTGGTTGCTGTAGACAGGTTTTGACCTGATTTGATAGTTGCTTGCTTGTGTAGGATTTGAAGGGATGATTTTAACATCTACACCCATTGGATGTATGACTGAATGATTTGCTTTTGGGTCTCGATAACAGGATAATCTTCTATAGAAGAATGTTTTTTTTTGAAATGCTGGTTGAAGCGTCTTGTGATGGCGGACGCGGCATCAACCTGCTTATTAGTCCGAGGGCCCTTTTGGGGTTTTCACCAACCTTCATTTATTTAGGCTATTTTACCCATGATCTGATGGCCATGTCTGCCCTTCTTTCCATTTTTAATCGCGGTGCCCTTTTGAGTTTTTATCGTGGTCATTTTTTACTTATGGAACTCTTTTACTCATGCTTTCGTGACCATGCCCGTATGTCATTTTTTCTCATGGCGTTTCCCTTTCGGGTTTACACCATATCGTTTTTTTTGCTGCGGCATGTTTAAGGTCATGACTCCAGAACCTGGACAATGCTGTTAAAAGTCATGCGGCCATGACATGCACATTAGTTTAAGGTCATACAGCTGGACCGTTACAAAGATGGATGACGGTCTGTAGAGGCCATAGGGTGAGTATGGTGGTGGATTGACTCACTCTAGGTGATGGCATGAGATTGTCTGTGAATGATAGACTGTGTTTGGATTGAAGGTGGATAAGGGGTGACCCTCTAATTGTCGATGAGTATTGATGATGGAATGGCTCACCATGATTTCGTGAGCGTGGGTTTGAATCACTTCAGAATGTGGCAAGTTCATAAAGGGTGATGGAAATAGACCCATTGAGGAGGAAGTGAAGCTGGTAAAAATGTGTATGAAGGTGTGTTTATGATCATGCCAACTGGACCATTGTGCAAAGCAGTTTAACGTCATGCAGCTGAGACGTGCACTATATTTTAAGGTCATACATCTTGACCATTGCATAAAGCGGTTTAATGTCAAGAGGCCAGAACGTGCACTATAGTTTAGGGTCATACAGTTAGACCATGGTACGAAGTATTTTAACGTCATGCAGCCAGAACGTACACTATAGTGTAGGGTCATATAGCTGGACCGTGGTGCGAAGCAGTTTGACATCATGCAGCCAGGATGTGTATTACAGTTTAGGGTCGTGTAACTAGACCATTGTGAGTCACCATTTATGTGGGTCGCTAAATGTGGGGTGGACTCGGAGTGTATGAGGCTTCATGGGAAATGAGCCTGTGGATGGTGGTCTGACTCACTGGGGGATGAAATGGCTAGGACATTTCGTGGGCAGTGGGTTCAGATGGTGAGGGTGACTCAGTGAGGGATGCTAGGCGGAAGCAGACTCATTGGGAAAAAAAGTGGGTATGACTTTATGAGGATGGCCAGGTGATGAAGGTCTAACCTTACCGATGCGCACACGAACGGGCCAGCTAGGGAAGACATGCACGCAGGCGCATGTAAAGGGCATGGGTGGAGAGACAACAGGGCTGGTGACAACAGGGTGAACACACCCACGGCGAGTTGCGTGAGCATGCACAACGGCCCGATGTGGTGGTTAAGGGTGAACCCACCTGACTGCTGGATGCGAACACTTGCGACTGCTATTTGAAGGCATGAGAACTTACGATAGCTTGGGCAGTCATATTGATCATTCACGACGACTTAAACGCACTCGTGCGACAGCATATATGCACGGTGGTGAGAGCGCCCACAGTGATGAGCACGTATGACGGTATGCATACATGGGGGTGATATGCGCACGACGGCGAACACTCATGGTGGTTGCATGAGGAGGAAAAAATGCTCTCGGTGGCTGGTCATGGAGTCAATCACACCCGGCAGCTTCGTGGCATTGTGCACACTCACGGTGGTTTAAACGCACTCGTGCGGCAGAATACACATGCAGCGGTTGCATGGGGAAGACGAGACACTCGCGGCCGCAGCTAAAGAGTTGCATCTAGGTCTTGGACTTCGGCTGGCCCGACTTGGCTTAGTCCATTGCAGCTTGATTTCTTCTTCCCAAAACGCCCTTGGTTTCTTCATGAAATGGCACACAAGTTCCTGTAAACTTGTATGTCATTTGCTTTTTAGAAGGGGCAAGATTGGAAATGGTCAGTCATAAAAAAGTGGTAAAACCCTTTTCACTTTTTACTTTAGCCTTTTTCTTTTGTGAGCAGCGTGAGGAATCTGGCAGAAGGACAAAATCCCAACAAGGGTGTGAAGCTGGTTATGGGAGAGAGAAGAAGGGGGAAGTTTTGATGGTCTGAGCGAGAAGTCACCGGCAGGTCATAAAGATTCCGATGGTGAGTCGAGGAGTTTTCAGCAGGTTCAGTGTGCTCTAGTGAAGGTAGTCAAGGCCGGGAAGTTGCAGGGATAGTTGAAAAAGGGTTTGCAGAGGTTTTGACTGTGGGAGTTTCATGAGGATTTTTCGGTGTCCAGCGAACTTTGGCGAGAGAAGTTCCGGTGAGCAGAGGACTTTTCGGTGGGTTACATAGATTTTTCTTGTGGTCATAGAGACTTTTCCGCCACTACTAGCGACTTTCAAGTGGCCATAGGGGCTCTTTCGGTGGTTTTTCGATGAAGTTCTCTCAGGGAAGATGAAGGGTTGTAGGACCGTTCAGTTACTGTGCACACGTGTGAGGTCGACAAGCATGTTGTTTACGTCAGCAGAGAAGGTGGCCTTGGCAGGAACCAAACGCATGAAGTTTTTGGCACGTGCGATGGGCCTTGAGGTGTGACGTGTGTGGCAGTGACACACATGGTGGCTGAGTTTGCTTGGTGAAGTACACACATGACAGCTTGATCGTGCTTAGTAGAGTTCACGCACGGTGGCTGAAAATACATGCACGACAGCTTGAGCGTGCATAGTAGAGTTATGCTAGGCGGGTGAGTATACATGCTCGGCAACTTGAGCGTGCTAACATAGCTCATACACAGCGGTTAGGATGTGTCTAGCTGAAAACTACACATACGGTGGCTTGAAGCTTTTTGTAGAATGTTGAGATTTTAGGGAAGAATTTGCCCAAGGCTAGAGAGCTCGAGATTGGCCTTTTCATAGGAGTCAGTGTGGTTTGGGAGCACCCAATCTGGTTTGTACCGACTTTGTGTGAGCCACAATGGCCTCTTAGCATCACTTATGCTAGTGAGTCTGCACTGTTTGTAGGCATTTTTCAGCACCTTGGGTCCTCGATACGAAATAAAAGAGAAGACGGTCAATAAAGCCCTAATATACAATGGAATTTTTGACAGTCTCATAATTACCTCAGTACAGGAAAAAATCTTCCTAAGTACTTCAAAAGGTCACTTGCTAAGTTTTGTCGCAATCTGACATGTCTAAAGTAGTGCAGACAAAGAAACATTTCAAAAAAATCGGCCTCTAGTACCTTGAAATGGACCTCGTAACTAGAAATCCATTTTTGGTGTGTCAAATGGCTATGGGACCACCACCATTGGATCTGACACGTTCAAAAACCCGTAGGGGTCAAGTTTTAGCTTAAACAGATGCCCCAAGATAAAGTTATGAGCAAAAGATTGAAAAAGGAGAGGCTGCACACTATTCCCATGTGCCCACCCTGCACTAGACTCCATTACTTGAGACATCAATCCCCATTACTAAATACTGGTTTTCACAGTTTCGGGTAGTGACTTTTAAGAGTCATATCTCTCTCGTTCGGAGTCAGATCGTGTTCAAATTTTGCGATCGTGTTTTTTTCGTCAAGATGAGCGTTTTGATATGTGGTACGCCCCATGATGATCTCCGAGTAGGGAGAAAAACTAGAGAGAAGTTGGCAATTTCGCAACGAAAGTTGCCGAAAATTTAGCAGCGACTCGTCTCGTTCGAGGGGCCATATCACAGTGCTTGGGTACCCGATCGACACAAAACTAGATCCATCCCGTGCGTAAGGATTGGGGCTATGTCTGGGCCAAACCCCCTTACATGATGAACGGTCGGATTTCACAAAAAAATCCGATAACGTTGCTGTAAATTTCAGGCACTAAAATGCAGATTCCGACCAAAACCCCAAGATGGCAAAATCTTCGTTCGGGCACAAAATCGAGCTGCGTTTATTGCAACCTTATCATGATGACATGCTGAATGTGATAAAGTGAAGAAACTAAGAAAATTCATCAAGGAATGAGCACATTATAGATCAAAAGTTTTCACATTATAGAACAAGTTTTGAGTTGCATGATCTTGACTTAAAAACGCTATTCATGATTCAAAGTTGGTATCAAATCGATCGTTATGCTGAGCCCAACGAGAAAGTAATCATCTTTCTGTCAAATGGGCACCACAGGAACGCCGAATCGGCCTAGGAAGATCACACATGTTCTAAGGCAGCAACAGGCACTATTTTAAATTTTGTGTATTGTTAGGCAGGGGAAAATTTGACATTTTGTACCTATTTTTAAATTTTTCTTTAATTCAAATAAATTATAATTATCATCAATTAGATTAGATTTTGAGCATCCACCCATGTTTGGGCCTAATTCTATAAATACATGTTAAACTTAATTGTAAAAGGCTTCCTCTCATGCTTCAATTTCATGAATAAAATTTGAGTGTTTTATATTGAGATTGTGGACACGTTTGGGAGAGAGAGAGAGGGGAGAGAAGAAAAAGTCTGATACCCTTCGACGAAGGTAACTTTCCCTCTCCCCTCTTTCTCTCTCCTCTCTTTTCTCTCTCTTTCCTTGTCTCTTCTCTCTCTTTCCTCGTCTCTTCTCCTCTTCCTTCTCTCTTTTCTTTCTTCTCTTCTCTTTCTTCTTTTCTTTCTCACTGCTCTTTTCCTTCTGTTCTCTTCTTTGTCTTTTTCCTCGTCTCTCTTTCTCCTTCCTTCTCTCTCTTCTATTCTCTATTCATCTTTCCTCTTCTTCTTCTCTCCTTCTCTATCTCCCTTCGTCTCTCTTTCTCTCTCTACTTTCCTTTCTTTTCTCTCTCACTATCCTTTTTCCCTTATTCCTTTCTCTTCTTCTTTTCTCTCTTTATTCTTCTTCTCTTCTTCTTTCGCTATCTTCTATTCTTTTCTTTCTTTATCTTTTTTCTTCCTCCTCTCTCAACTAACCAAGGGATAGGCCAAGTCTAGCATTGTCGTTGTAGTCTTGTCGTCAAGCAGTATTACCACCATACCGGTCAGAGTTACTGTGCCCATCTTGCTGCCATGTCAGACCCGCCATTGTGCCAGGATGGTTGGTAATGGTTCTATCATCGAGTAGTATTGTCGTCATGCCGATCAAAGTTATCATGCCCGTCTTGCTACCACATCAGGTCAATTATCATGCTAGTCGAGCCACTGTGTCCGGCTAGCCACCCAGTCAAATATTCCTTCTTCTCTTCTCTTTTCTCTAATCTCCATCTCATCACTTCTTCCCTTTCTCCTTTTAATGGGCACACTCGTGTGCATTCACCCGAAGACAGGGTGGGGTCCCTTAGCCCACTTGTCTTGTAAATTAACCATGTGTGTGTGATCATAGAAATAGGAGAGTACATGTCAAGGGAGGCGATCTCGAAGTAGTTGTATGACTGGGGGGGCTTTCCGTAAGATCTAAGAGGGCACCTACGTGAGTCAGCCGGAGTGAGTCACGGGCCCAGGTGAGGTGTGTCCCGCCTCACCTTAAATTTCTCTTACTGATTGATATACCTGCTCTTGTTTCTTAGCAAGGTTTCTGAGAGAGCGGTCTTAAGTCCCGGGTCCTACTTGAGCCTCAAGACACATGCTACCAGGTCATCCCGACCCCAAGGGCGAGATCGAAGCACCTAACCAGTTGGCGACTCCACTAGGGACTTACTACCCCTTCGTAGGATCACACTTGTTCTCCTTTTAATTTTCTATTTTTACACATACATGACTTCTGGGTTTCTAATCTAGATCGGGGATTTTCTCATCCCCACATTCGTGAGTTTCCCCCGGGAACAAGTTCCTTGAACTTCGGTCCCAACTTTCCTTCCGAGCAAGGACCCAGTGTCTAGCTCCCAGGTCTTGACCTGGATAGGTGTGAGAAGGGACTTAAAGGTCCTTGACTCCCCATTCCCTAGCTCTGGTGGAACCCCCACCAAAGCACTCTTCTGCCAATCACCACAGGCACCCTGTCACTTGTCGTTCGTATACGCCGAAAGTCTACCTAGTCCCTTTCTGCAAAAGGCAAACAAGTTGTCATTGCTTTTGAGGGCTGCCGCATGGCTACCTCCTACCATTCCTGCATCACCTCGGGTCACTATGCTTAAAGATCAATACATTGAGGAGGAGACCCTAGGGCCTCCACCTCACGCACACACCTTAAGGCTCGTGGGTCATCCGTTCGAGCCACACCTTGGGGCAACCCTTATATTTCCTCAAGTAGGCGTCTAGGTTCAGGCCTCCTTGGATCAAAATCTGTGCGTATTCATGTGCATAATACCACTCGAGGCAACGCCATTGCCATGACAATTCGAATACACCGGAGATGATGCTCTCATCCTCCCTCTAAGAACACACTTACTCTCTGTAAGAAGCAGGCTTCTACCTGTCTCCTTGGAAACACTTGCTTGTAGTTCTCGACCTTCTAAGGACAGACTATCTAAGGGCCCCAAGTCGCCCGGAATGCTACTCCTAAGGGCGCACATGCGCCACCTTTATAGATCGCTTCCTGCTCCCGACCCAGACACCATCGACAGCTGGTCCCTTCTCTTTCCGCCCTTTCTCCTCCCTGCAGAAACCTCAAGACTTGGTATTCAAAGGTTTTCCCTAAGAGTATCATTCTGAGTCAACTCCATTAGGTTCGTCATGCCTTTAGAGCCCACAAAGGAGCTCGGGGTAAAGGCCTACTGACTGATGAAGTTTTGCAATCTCTAAAGCACCAACTCAAGTTGGCCCATGTCCTTGGTCTGCATTCTCTGCCACGCCTTATGACCATGGCCCTCTCATGCTCTAAAAAGGTGGGCCAACGCTAACCCCAGTCATAGTTCTAGGGGGAGGTTTATTGCAGCCTCAAAACTAAGAGCAACAGGGGTCTGCAAATCCTGACCAGGGAAGCAATCAGGACAGGCGGGCCAGCTACCCTTGATGACCCTCTTCAAAAGAATCCCTTTTACGCTCTTCAAATTATAGAGCCTGAGGAGGAGGTGTAAGAACCTTGCGCAGTGGTCAGCGTCGTAGATGATGCCCCGACTACCCAGCATCCATGGTCCCAAGATCGTCGACAACCGATCCTCACACGGTTGGTATAAGACTCCAGTTCAGTCGAGGCATGCTAAGCCCTTGCTAACCGATCTGCCGTGCATGACTCGACAAGCTCGGAAGCCTTTAACCGCACCTGACGCTGACCTCCCTGAAGAAGGAATGGTCAATGTTATGGTCGTAAATAAATCTAACACCTCTAAAAAAGAGCGCATGAATAGGTTTCAATACATGGTGCGCGCAATAATGGAGAAGATTGACCGCATGAAAACCATGCGAAACTCGGCTAACCATGAGGTCAACTCCCACCACTCGGATGATACAACTCCAAGGCAGCCTCCTACTCCTGCCTCATAGGACAATTCTGTCCCTCACCTTGTTTCATAGGCGGATATCGATGTTATGGTAACCCATAGCCTAAAGAACAGACAGATCTTGGGAATGTAGGGTACATCGCTTTATCAAAAGCCATACCCCTCTTACATCGATCAAGTTCGATTTTCCTCAGATTACAAAAAGGGGAAGCTTCCACTGTTCAATGGTACAACATCCCCGCATCAGCATATCGTGCATTTCCAAGCAGTATGTCGAGAGACAGCGGTTGATGGGAGACTCCTCCTCCGTCAGTTTGTTGAAACTCTTGATGGCCCGACCTTTCAATGGTATACTCGGCTTCCCCCAAATTTAGTACATACTTGAAAGGAAATGGAGACACTGTTCTACCAACACTTCTATGAGGTTGAGAGAGAAGTCCAAACCATCGAACTTCTCACCTTGACTCAGGAACTAGATGAACCCGTCGATCAATTCATAGCAAGGTGGAGAGATTTGGCTGCTCGCCATCCTAATCCTATGCCCGAGAAGGAAGCAGTTTAGACCTGCATACGAAACATGCGACCTGAGATTGCCCTACATGTCGAGGCCACCAATCCGACCTCCATGTCAGAGTTGATCTCTAAGTCAGTATGCATAAAGATTTTTTCATGCCATCATAGCAGGTCATGACACAGTCTTCAAGCTCAAGAAACAACTGGGGCAACGGTAATTCTCGGACCAACGCTCAGGGCAGTCAGCAAAAATGGGTAATTATTGCGCCTATCACCGTAAGTGATCCGAAGAAGACTACCTCTCAAACTTTGGACCTCTCCAAAGCGGTAGGCACAACAAAGATGAAGACAACGTCTTAGGGAGGCAAACAGCAGCAGTCATATAATAAGGTACCCCCACCTGCAAACCTCAATCGAAATGATTATTGGGCCAACCATCAGAATAAGGTCTATCCTTTCCAAAACGAATGGGTTCCCACACTGCTCCGACTATTGCTGGAGTAGAATATGATTGAGCTGTCTGAGATCAAATTTCTTGATCAAGCAGGTCCAAATACACATGCAAGATACTGTGCTTATCATCGGAGGATAAACCACTGGTGAATTACATGCATGCCCCATCAACCAAATTATGTTGGACGGAGGGTAAGCTGTCAACCTCATCCCAAGGAGAATCCTCACTCGATTGGGATTAGGGTCTGAAGATCTCACTTCGACTCATATCACAGTTCACGGGTTCAACCAGTTAGGAGAGAAGCCAGCTGGCACAATTCGCCTTCGTCTCAAGATCGGTGAATTAAACGATTATGCCCAATTTCATGTAATCTACACCGACACTTCCTACAACATCGTTCTTGGCCGCCCTTGGCTCCATGACCAGGGCTGGTTCCATTCGCATTACATCAGTGCTTCAAGTATAGTCGAGATGGGAGACAGTACACGATCTATGTTGATAAAAGGCAATTTCTTGCAGCCGAAACTCACTATGCAGATGCCAAGTATTACTTCTCAGATTCGGTGTCACCCCAAAAGTCAAGTAAAGGTGATCACAAGTCTGTGTGGGAGACAGAATCTTCGCCGCATGAAGATGTTGAGGACATTGGATGAACATTGGTGAATATGTTTAAAGAACAGAAAAGGCAAAGAAAAATTCTCCCTTCTACACCCATTCATCCCAGTATACCATTTAACACCCCTGAGGAAACTCCATCTTCGCTTGAAGATGAGGCTTCCCCCTCATCTTCCATCCATGAGCCACCTTCACAAGAAGATGAACTATGAGTCACTCTTGAGGTTGAGGAAGTCATGGGGATAGATCTCCTTACTCCAAAGGTCACCCACACGCCGAACAATAAAAACTTCCTGCATGTCCCCATTGCACTTTTGAAAGTAGAGTTGACGCACCAGCCACCGCAAAAGGTACCTCAAACCCTGGTTTCCCCAATCCAAGAGGAAGCTCGTTATCCATTGCACGATCAACTCAAGCTAGTAGTCGGTTACAGGTCCTGCGCTTCCCTGGTTCTTCGGGAGAAGAGCAGTCAGAGAAAGGGCAACCTTCTCGTCCTCAAGAGTAAGATCCCCTAGCAGATTTAAGAAGTGAAGTTTGAGGTCTCCATAACCAATGGGAGATTATGCATAACGCTCCAAAACACCTAAGGGAATTCGCGCCTGAAACCAAAAACTATGAAGAACTTGAAGTAAATCCTCCTCGAATGGAAGCCAAAGCTCCTCCTGATTGGACTATTTACAGTGAGTATGCTCATCAAATGATGAGAAAAATGAATTATGAACCCTGGTCCAATCAAACGTTTAAAGGAGACGAAGCAACCACTCCCCCATTTGAGGTCATTGAAACCATAGCAGTTTTTCACAGGACAAGGCAAGGCTTAGGGTTTCTAATAGCAAAAGGGCAAAAACAGTGAATGCCCTGAAACATGGCCTACCCAAGAGAAGTTCTGAGAAGCAAAAAGAACGAGTGAAGGATCACATCAAAATGAAACAGAGGAGAAAAAAAGGCATTTCATTCGTAAATCCAAAATTCTTACAAGTGTCGGCATATAGATAAAGAAAAAGCAAAGAAAGGACACTCTAAAAAGATCAATGATCTTATGGATCTCCACTTTAGATGTTGCGGAAGAAGCCTCGTATGCTGAATACGCTCCTTCAATTCAGCCACCATTTGAGCCTCCTGTTCCATGGAGGCGGTTTTCGACTTGATGGTGCGAATGAGCTCTCGATAGATCTTCAGCCAAGAGGCATCCAAGGCCCTCCTCTGAATCATCTCCTTCTCAAGATCATCAAATTCACTCCTCAGCCTCTGCCTATTCATCCTTATGGCTATCATCCTATTAAAACAAGCTCTTCCTTCCGTCTTGAGATCGAGTTGATGAGCAACCATATCAGCCTTGTTTTATATGTAGGAATCTGCCCCTCACGAGGGCGCGTGATCGACACCTCCAAGGATGCCAGCCTGCTAGTTTCCTCCTAATGATGCAACCTCTATAATCTTCATCCCTCCAATTCGTTTAAAATAACATCAAAATGAGAGATGACTTTTGGTGCATTCCCCAAAATAGTGGTTGCAATGAAAAACTCTCTAAGTTTGGCCAATGCCTCTCCTAATTCGACGAAAGCCAGCTCCCTTAAACGCTGAAGACCCACACATAACATGTTCGCAATCATGTCGAACATCCCGCTGAAGCTAGGCCTGGATGGTGCAGTTGAGGCAGCCGTGATGGAAGAGACATCAGTTTAAAGGGCAAGGCTCAAAGGAATGATAGCCATGTGGGTCAATGGTTCTTCTAGAGCAATCGTGAAGCCCAAAGCCTCGAGCTCTGGGGATTCAGAAGGAGCCCTAGCCTCACGCTACTCAATCCCTTCAGCATTAATCTCCTCACCTTGACCTTCACATGTGGAAGCCACAACTCATGTCTCAGCATGCTCTAAAGAAGCCTCTTCCCCTTGTCTCTCACCCTTTGGCATAGCCTCGATAAGTTCAAGGCCAACATATCTTCCTTATTCTTCAGCCTCCTGAACTACCACCTCAGTCTCGACAAGTTCAAGGCTCACCTTCCCCCCTTTGGTCTTCACCTTCTAGGACCACCACTTCAGCCACGACCTCTTTTATTTGGTCTGCATCCCCCACACCCAGAACCTATGCCACAAAAAGCTCAACCTCCTCATATTCATGACTTGTGCTTGCTTGAACACATTTTTTAGCACCATGGTATTTGATGCGGAATAAAGAGGAAGTAGGTCAATAAAGCCTACAAAATGTGGTATACCCTATGACAATGCTCGAGTAGGGAGAAAAACTAGAGGGAAGTTGCTGATCTATGAAGAAAGTTGCAGAAAATTCAGCAGTAGCGCGCCCCACTCCGGTGACCAAATCATGATGCTCGCATACCCGATCGGTATGAAACCAATTGTATTATGTGCGTAAGGTCCCTGGCTATCTCAGGCCCGAACCCCGCGTAGGGTGAATGGTTGGATTTCACACACGAAGGCCTAGAAACTGTTGTAAATTCCAGCTATCGGATTTTAAGATTCCGACAAAAAACTCAAGACGACAAAATCTTCATCTGGACACAAAATCAAGCTTTAGTTTGTTGCAACGTGATTGTGATGGGATGCTCAGTGTTATTCAACAAAGAAAATGAAGAAAAACATCAAGGAACGTGCACACTATCGATCCAAAGTATTCAAGATTCATCTAAAATTCAAGTCTCATGGTCGTGGCCTAAAAACACGATCCATGGCTCAAATTGGTATAAAATCGATCGCCATGCCGAGTCCTACAAGAAAATAACCATCTTTCGATCAAACGAGCATAAGAATAACCTCGGATTAGTCATGGAAGATCACGTAAGTTCTCGAGCAGCAGTAGAGACTGTTCCGAAATTCCACACATTGTTAGGAAGGAGCAAAACAGTCATTTTACACCCATTTTTAGAATTTCTTTTAATTCAATAAAATTGTAATTATCTTCAATTTTAGATAGTTTTTGGGCATCCACCCATGTTTGGGCTCAATTCTATATAAGCATGCAAAGACAAATTATAAAAAAAGTTTGGATTCATTTCTTCAATCAATCAATAAAGACTTCATTTTTGCTTAAGCTCATGGGTGCGTCTTGAAAAGAGAGAGGAGAGAGAAGATAAGGATCGATACCTTTTGATAAGGTAATTTTCTCTCTCTTCCTCTCCTTCTCTCTTCTCCCTCTTTCTCTCTCCTTCCCTCTTTTATCATTTCTCTCTCTTCTTCTCATCTCTATCTCTCCTTTTCTCTCTCCACTTGCTCATCTCTATCTCTCTCCTCTTTATAATCTCTATCTCCCTTTCTCTCTCCTCTTTCTCATCTCTATCTCCCTTTCTCTCTCCTCTTTCTCATCTCTATCTCTCGCTTTTCTTCTCATCTTTATCTCTCTCTTTTCTTCTCATCTTTATCTCTCTCCCCTTTCTCAACTCTATCTCCCTTTATCTCTCCTTTTTCTCATCTTTATCTCTCTTTCTCTCTCCTCTTTCTCATCTCTTTCTCTCTCTTCTTCTCGTCTTTATCTCTCTCCTCGCTCTCCTTCTAAACACAGTGGGTGATGCTAGCATCAATTGTGTCTTCTTTCTTCTCTTCTTCTAATACAGCCGATGAAGCATAACAGTGATTGCATCTTTTCTCTTCTTTGTCTAATACAGCTTGTGAAGCCTAATACCGACTGCATCTTCTCTCTCTTCTCTGTCTAAACACAGTCAGTGATGCCTAGCACCGACTGCATCTTCTCTCTCTTCTCTTTCTAATACAGTCGGTGAAGATTAGCGTCAACTGCATTTTCTCTCTTCTCTATGTAATACAATTGGGGAAGCCTAACATCGGCTGCATCGTCTCTCTCTTCTATGGCTAGCACAATCGACGATGCCCAACACTGACTGTGTCTTCTCTCTCCTCTTTTCATAAAACACAGTCGACGAAGCCTAACGTCGACTGTGTCCTTTCTCTCTTTTCTCTGACTAGCACAGCCGGCAATGCCTAACGCCGACTGTGTCTTCTCTCTCCTCTTTTCGTAAAACACAGTCGACGCAGCCTAACGTCGATTGTGTCCTTTCTCTCTTTTCTCTGATTAGCACAGTTGGCAATGCCTAATGCCGATTGTGTCTTCTCTCCCCTCACTTCTTAAATATAGTCGATGAAGCCTAGCATCGACTGTGTCTGTCTCTCTCTTCTCTTCCAACCCAGCTGGTGATGCCTAGTACCAACTGTGTCTTTCCTTCTTTTCCTCTTCCAACATAGCTGGCGATGCCTTGTGCCGACTGTGTCTTTCACCCTCTTTTCTCCTTCCTTCTCTCTTCTCTCACACTCTTCTCCTTCTTTCTTTCTCTCCCTCTTCCAACACAGCCGTCGATGCTTAGCGCCAACTGTCTCTTTCACCCTCTTTTCTCCTTCCTTCTCTCTTCTCTCAAACTCTTCTCCTTCTTTCTTTCTCTTCCTCTCTTTCTTTCTATTCTCTTTCTTATTCTCTTACTTCTTACTCTCTCTTTATGATTTTAATTCTTTCTGTTATCCTTTCATTTGATTAAGAAGGGTTGAGATTACCCTCTTATGATAGTTCTGTCGTCTAGTCATAATGTTGTTGTGCCCGATTTACTGTGCCCGTTTTATTGCCACAACAGACGAACCATCGTGTTTAGCTAGTCAGTATCGGTATTGATGTCTAGTAGTAATTCTATTGAGCCGGTTTGAGTTACCAAGCCCGTTTTACTACCATGTCAGGCCAATTACCCTCCGGGTTAGTCACTATGTTGATCTCCTCTCCTGGTCAAATTCTTCTTTCCCCCATCTTTCTTCTCTCATTCGTTTCTTCTTTTTTTGGATGTGCACACCTGTATAAGTTTACCCAAAAGGCCAGGTGAGGTCCATTGACCCACTTTCCCTTTAACCTTTGCCATACATGTGTGATTTCAGAAAACAAGAGAATACAAGCCAAGGGAGGCGATTTCAAACTAGTTTTATTACTGAGGGGCTTTCTTCGTGATCTAAGAAGGCGCCCACGTGAGCCAGCCCGAATAAGTCCCAGAACCCACCTTTAATTCCTCTCTCATCGGTTGGTAATACCTGTCCTTGTTCTCAAACGAGGTTTTCGAGAGAGCGATCTCAAAAGTCCTAGGTCTCCCCTAAAACCTGAGATGTGTGCCCCCCGATCATCCAAATCTAGAAGGCGAGATCGAGGCACCTAACCAATATTCTCTAAGGCCCCAGTCTCTGAACCCTCAATATCTTTCCCCTGAGAATGGCCTGGTTCAACATCACCTACAATTCCATCACTCGAGCAACAACCTCCTGATACCTCAATTTTTAAAGAGGTAGAAAACAACTTAGGAGAGGCAGAAGATGATGGAGAAAGGGAAGAAGGCGATTTAGAAGGAGTAGCAAACGAACCAGATGAAGAGCCATATGTTGATTCTTGAATGATAGGAAGTTTCACACTCCTGCGTTTTGGAGCAGGCCTAACAGCCCAAGGAAGTGCTTGAGTGCCAGTAGGAGCAAAGTGCTTCCCTTTCTTTCCTCCTATCGGGTTAGGACCAATCGCGTTAAAACTACCCTCTCGAGAAGAACCTGCAGCAAGAGCACTGTGTGGCCCGGTCCCAAGCTCTTCCTTCCTTCCTGTGTTCACTCTATCATGGCACTTCTCAAAAAACACAGAAGAGGGGCAACCCTGATCGAGCCTGTGCTGATGACCGAAACGATGGGGGAAATATCCTTCGAGCCTGACACTATAAGGGGTCTTGTAAGGAAAAACTCCCCCTCTAATGCTCAAGATAAACATGAGCTCCTTGATAGTAGTAGGAGCATCATCCAGCTCCTTGCCCATCTCATCAATAAAGGCTCGGTCAGTAAAGCTCCCAACTGGAGGACTCTTTCTCGAACAAATACAAGCCTTCTCCGGATCGTGAAAGAAAGCCTTCTGCCTGACAATCCTAATCAAGAAGGGGCACATCTTATCTCCGGCACCTGGACTTCTGACATGACTGACAGGGAAATAAGCCCCTAGCCACTCAAACACGTAGTGAATGGGGAATGGTGTCTTGAAGTCCCCAAGGAAAGCTTCACCTCAAACAAGGCCATTGCCTCCCTCCTTACCTTTGTAGGCCTTCCCTCTCAAGAGGGCTCCCAGTCTATGGTAAATGCTGCATAGGACTGGTTGTACAAGGGCATACTGGTGGTCCCTTGCCATGTCACAAGCTACATAAAACATGCCTGAACGAATTGTATCGGCTTCTCCAAGAAGCACGAACTTGCACAGAAACAAGGCTAGATAGGCGGCCAAGAAGACACAGTCATCATTGGTCTCGAATTGGTAAATTGGAGGCGTCCCCTTCAAAACTGCTTTCTCTTTTCCTCTTGAGATATTTGGACCAGCCTCCTCAGGGTAATCCCTGTAAAAGAATTTTAGTCATTCGGCAAAAGTCACGTCGCCATTGCTGGTAATCCTCAAGGATCTTCTGAAGACTAGTGGGCGGTTCCTCACCCCCAAGGCAGACACCACCGAAAAGCGAGTTCAGTCACTGGCGGGAGACGAAGGGTTTCGAGCAAGGCAACGTTTTCCATCCACACGTGCAAGGACTCGCATCAGACCACGTCGCAACTGATGTGGAGGAATGGAAGAGGACCGTCAGTGGGTCGGGAGAGGAACACTGAATGGCGTCGAGTTCAGGCTCGAAGCTTGAACACCACTCACCACCGCCCATGTAGTGTCAAAAATTAAACGGCAATAGGCTGGATCTGGGCTCAGGCTCGAAGGCCGAACAGAGGCTTACCGCCACCAATGTAGTGTCAAAAATTAAATGGTGATAGGCTGGACTGGGTCGGGCTCAAGCTCGAAGCACGAACAGAGGCTTACTATCGCCTATGAAAATCCAAGCAACAAGTGTCAAAAGAATCAGGACCGGGTCAGGTTAAGCTCAAAGCCCAAACTCAGATCAACACCGCCTGTGACTAACGCCGCGTGTGAATCACCGTACAACATAGTTTGTGCAATTTCCACCCATGCTAGCACCGCGTGTGTTATCGCCACCCATGCTAGCGTCGCATGCATTATCTCCACCCATGCTAGTGTCGTGTGTGTTATCGCCGCTTATGCTAGCTCCGCAGGTGCTACCTCCACGTGTGTTACCGTCGCCCATGTTAGCGTTGTGCATGTTTGGCCCTCGTCATCACTGAGCGTGTTCTACCACTATCCCCAATGGAGTAACACCTGTGCCCTAGCTCGTCATCCCCAGTAGGCACATGCCAAAAGTCATGCTTACTTTTTCAGTCCCCAGTGGGTCTGTTTTGCACCAAGTCAATATCTTCACGTAAACCCTTTATTGTCTTATCCCCAGGGAGTCAGGTTACCTTCCATAAACCTATTCTCCATGGAGCATCATCGTTCAGCCCTAGGGAGTTGCACTTACCCCTTAATCCCTGTGAAGTCTGCTTCTGTTTGCCATCCCTCGTGGGGCCACCATCTCCATATGAGCCCTCTTCTTGTATATGGCCTTAACCATTTTATCCTCAGGAAGTTGGACCGTCATCCACAGACCTATTCTCCATGGAGTCATACTTCTCACCAAACCATACAGCTTCACCTACATGGCCACCCACACGATGGTTTAGATGCACGCTCAAAACTACATGGTCCAAACTGCACGACCTTAAGCTATAGCAGAGGTCTTGTTGCATGACCATAGACTGCATGGTTCTAGTTATAGGACTTTAAACCGTAGCCATGGTCCAAACTACACAACCTTAAACTGTAGCGGAGGTCTGGTTGCATGACCTTAAACAACATGGTCCTAGCTGTATGACTTTAAATTGTATAGCCACGGTCCAAGCTATATTACCCTAAACTATAGTGCACATCCTGACCGCATGACGTTAAAAGACATAGCACGATGGTCCAAACTATGTGACCTTAAATTATAGTAATGGTCCAAACTATATAACCTTCAACTGTAGTAATGGTCCAAACTATATGACCATAAATTGTAGTAATGGTCCAAACTATATGACCTTAAACTGTAGTGATGGTCCAAACTATATGACCTTAAACTATAGTGACGGTCCAAGCTATAGGACCTTAAACTATAGTGCACATCCTAGCCGCATGACATTAATAGGCTTTGCTCAGTTCCCGAAGGCATGGCCTTAAGCACGCTCCCGCACACGTGCACATGCCCTTTACATGTGTCTTCACGCATGTCTTCGATAACCAACCTGTTCGTGTGTGCACACCTTTATTACCTTCCCAGTAAATCCATTTTCCTTCATCACTGGTCATCATTCCCCAGTTATTTTTTAGCTGCGCTCACAAAATAACGGCAACCAGTCTCACCATCCATACTCGCCATCAGCTAATGGGTTACCACTTTCCACCTTCCATCCATACGTCATCCATCCCTTACAGGCAGCATCGTGCCATCTCCCCAAAGTGAGTCAAACCACCACCATACTCACTCCTTGGCTTCCATAAATTGCCATCCATTGCCACCACCGTCCAGTTGTATGACCCTAAACTATAGTGCACATCCTAGTTGCATGACGATAAAAGGCTTCGCACAGGTCTCCGAGGCATGACTTAAAAATACCTTCATATATAAAAAAAGAGAAAAAGAAAAAATAATATATAATGGGCATGGGGTATATCTGTACAAGGGAACACCATGAGTAAAAATGATGGACAGTCATGGTCATGAAATCATGTGTAAGAGAGTTATGTGAAAATAAAAACCCAGGCATGGTGAAAACTCGAAAGGGCATCGTGAGTACAAATGGAAGAATAAGGGTGGACATGGCCGTAAGGTCACTAGTAAAAGAGCCCCAAATAAAAGGAGGTTGGTGAAAACCGTTTCTACGGCGCCACTTCCCAAGTCCAAGTGAAAATCTACAAAGAGCGCTTGGACAAATAAGTAGGTTGATGCAGTACACGCCTCATGGGCGGCTTTAGCCCGCGTTCAAAAGAAAAAAATTCCTGGTGTCAGAATGCCATGATACCAGGACCCAAAAAGATGAGCATCAAGGAAATATTCTGACAGCCTGAGTCCATTCACAAAAAGGACTCGAAGGATAGATGACTCACCAAGAAGGCAAGACAAGTCTCATGAAGAAGAGCATCATTCCCAAAAGGTCACTAATGCACTCCAGGATGTTGAAGATACCCTAAGAAGGCTAAGTCAGCCAAACCTTGGACTGTTTTGCAGTAACCAAGATTGAGCCCCTAGGGGTGGCCTCGGACAAAGAAGAAAGGTATCTTGATTGTCGATACTACTAGTAGTAAGCAGGGTTTTGCCCACAGCTAGTCACCTTGACAAAATGAGGTACCCTGCTTGCCAAGGAAAATCTGGTGCGAAAAGAAGATGGAAGCTAATAGAAGGCCCTTCTGGAAACCATCCAGACTAAACAACAAAACAATAAAAACAAGACTAAATGGGAAGAGTACCATTAAACATGGCACTTGACCGCTAGACGGGCCTAATTCTTACTAATGAGGTCCGTACAAAATCCTCAACTGCCAGAACCACAAACACTCCCTTGAGGGTGAGGACTTCGATAGGATCCCTCAAAAGTATCTTCTCCCCCAAATTCTTTACAAATGGACCTGCATAGTGCATCCAAATGCTTGAGCATCCTAGTTACAACATTGCATGGATGTCTCCTCGGCATTCACGTGGTCCAGTGGCTAGGAAGAAAAAAGTAATAAAGTTGAAGGAAATTTTTCGAATGTTTTCCTTCTTGCTTCTCTCGAAGCACAACATTTGGTGGGGTATGGTGTTGGAAGGCATTTTTCAGCACCTTGGTTCCCCTATGCGGAATAAAAAAGAAGCCAGTCAATAAAACCCTGATATACAGTGGAATTTTCGACAGTCTCAGAATTGCCCAAAATAGACAAAATTTTTTTTAAGTACTTGAAAAAGGCCACCTACCAAGTTTTGTTGCAATCCAACATGTCTAAGGCAGCACAGACAAAGAAACAATTTCAGAAAAATTGGCCTCTCGCACCATGAAACGGACACCATAACTAGAACTCTATTTTAGGTGTGTTAAATGGCTGTGGGACCACTTTCATTGGATCTGGAATGATCGAAAACCCCCAGAGGTCAAATTTCAGCTTAAACAAACGCCCCAAGACAAAGTTATGGGCAAAATACTAAAAAAGGAGAGGCCGAACGTTATTTACATGCGTTCTTCCTGCACCAATCTCCATTAATGGAGACTGGTATTCACAGGTTTGGATAGTAAATTTTGCGATCCCTATATCCCTCATCCCAAGTCGGATCGTACTCAAATTTTGCGAGCATGTTCATCTTGACAAGACGAGCATTTGATATGTGGAACGCCTTGTGACGATGTCCGAGCAGGGAGAAAAGCTAGAGAGAAGTTGGTGATTCACGGCAAAAGTTGCAGGAAATTCAGCAGCAATGCATCTCACTCGAACAGCCGTATCATACCGCTCACATATCCGATCGACGCGAAACCAGTTCCATCGCATGATTAAGGTATGAGGCTATGTCTAAGCCGAACCCCTTGCATGATGAACAGTCGAATTTCATGAAGGAAGCCAAAAAACTTGCTGTAAATTTCGGCCACCAAAATTCAAATTCCGATTAAAAAACCCAAGATGGAAAATCTTCGTTCGGGCATGAAATCGAGATGTGTTTGTTACAATGCGATCGTGACGACATGCTCAATGTGATTTAGTGAAGAAACTAAGAAAATACATCAAGGAATGAGCACACTATCGATCAGAAGTTTCTAAGATTCATACAAGTTTTGAGTTGTAAAATCGTGGCTTAAAAATGCAATCCCTAATTCGAAGTTGGTATCAAATCGATCATCATGACGAGTCCAAAGAGAAAGTAATCATATTTTTGTCAAACGGGCATCGAAGCAACCCCGAATCGACCTAGGAAGATCACACATGTTCCAGGGCAGCAGCAGGGACTGTTTTGGATTTGTATTGTTAAGCAGGGCAAATCCGTCATTTTACCCATTTTTAAATTTTTCTTTAATTCAAATTAATTTTAATTATCATCAATTAGGTCATATTTTTAGCATCTACCTATGTTTAAGCCCAATTTCATAAATACATGTTAAACCTAATTGTAAAAGGCTTCCCCACAGGCTTCAATTTCATGAATAAAAGTTGAGAGTTTTACATTGAGTTTGTGGGCACATGTGGGAGAGAGAAAGGTGAGAGAAGAAAATTTCTAGTATCCCTCGATGAAGGTAACTTACCGGTCGTATTGCCGACGTACGTCGAAAGGCTGCCCAGTCCCTTGCTGCAAAGGGCAAACAAGTTGCCCTTGCTCCTGTGGGTCGCCATAAGGCCACCCCCTACATTCTTGTACCATCTCGGGTCTTTATAATTAGAGACTCGACACATCGAGGAGGAGACCCTAGGTCCTCCACCTCTCGCACACACGCTAAGGCTCGTGGGTCAATCACTCGAGCCACACCTCGGGGAAACCCTTATGTTACTTTGAGTCAGTGCCCAAGATTAGGCCTCCTCCGTTCATGTCCTGTACATGCTATGAATGTGCATCCCACCACGAGGGGCAAAGCTGTCGCTGCGCCAACCTGAGTACACGGGAGACAATCCCCTTGTCGTCCTACTCAACACACACTAAGGCACCTTGTAAGGGGTAGGCCCTCACCTATTCCCCTGCAGACACATGCTCATGGCACTCAGCCTCCTAAGGCCAGACCACCTGTTCGAGCCCAGGGTGACTCTCAAGTCACCCGAAATGTTACTTCAAGGGGTGCACATGCGCCACCCTCCTAGACCATCGGTTGCTCCCGACTCTGACATCGTCGAGAGCCGATCCCCTCTTCCTTTGTCGTTCCTCCACCTAGTGGAAACCTCAAGACTTAATACTCGAAGGTTTACGCTAAGAGTACCATCCTCGATCAACCTCATCAGATCGGTCATGCTTCTAGAGCCCACAAAGGAACTCGGGGCAAAGGCCTGATGATTGACAAAGCCCTTCAACTTCCAAGGCAGCAGCCCAAGCTGGTCCCTGTCCATGGTCCACGTTCGCTGCCCCATCTTATGAACATGACTCTCTCATGCTCTAAGAAGGCGGGTGAACCTCGACCTTAGTCTCCATTCTTGAGAGAGGTCTATCGTAGTCTCAAGGTTAAGCAAAACAGAGGGCTGCAAATATTGACTAAGGAAACAACCAGAAAAGGCGGGGCACCTTGCTTCAAGGATCTCCTTCTTGAGAATCCCTTCTTCCCTCTTCGAATCACAGAACCCGAAGAGGAGATGCGAGTATCTTGCACAGTGGTCAGTGTCATAGAAGATGACCCAACCACTCAACAGCCACGGTCCCAAGACCATCAAGAACCGGTCCTTATACGCTCGGCATACAAGAGTCGAGTCCAGTCGGGGCATGCTGCCCCCTACTGACCCATCTACCATGTGCGACCCGCCAAGCTCAGAAGCCCTCAACCACACCTAAGACTGACCTCCCTGAAGAAATGGTCAGTGTTATGGTTGTCAACAAACCTAGAGACTCTCAAGAAGAGCACATGAATAGGTTCAAAGACATGGTGTGTGCAATGATGGAGAAGATCGATCACATGGAAACAGCATGACACTCAGCTAACCGTGAGGCCGACTCTCATCACACGAACGATGCAGCTCCAAGGAAGCCTCCTCCTCCTGCTTCATAGGACAATTTTGTCCCTCACCCCCTCTCATATGCAAACATCGGTGCAATGGTAACCCACAACCTATAAAACAGATAGATTCCGAGTATACAGGGTACAACGCTTTACCAAAAGACATACCCCACTTACATTGATCAGGTGGCGTTCCCCTCAGACTACAAGAAAGAGAAGTTTCTCATGTTCAATGGTACCACATCCCCGAACCAGTATATCTCCCACTTCCAAGAGGTTGATGGGAGACTTCTCCTCCATCAGTTCATTGAAACTCTTGATGGCCATGCCTTTCAGTGGTACGCTCGGCTTCCCCCAACCTCAGTGCATACTTGGGAGGAAATGGAAAAAATATTCCATCAACGCTTCTATGAGGTTGAGAGAGAAGTCCAAACCATCGAGCTTCTCACCCTGACTCAGGAAACCGATGAACCTGTGGACCAATTTATAACAAGGTGGAGAGATTTGGCTGCTTTCCATTCTAATCCCATGCTTGAGAAGGAAGCAGTTCAGACTTGTGTCCGAAATATACGACTGGAGATCGCCTTATATGTCGAGGCCTCAAATCCGACCTCTTTGTAAGAGCTCATTGGTTAGGTGCCTCGATCTTGCCTCCCTGGATCTAGGTAATTGGGTGACACGTGTCTTGGGTTGAAAAAACTAGGGACTTGAGATTGCTCTCTCAGGAACCTCGTTCGCAAAACAAGGGCAGGTGTCCAACTAGTGAGAGAAAAATTTAACGTGAGGTGGGGACCAACCTCACCTGAGTCCGTGACTTACTTGGGTTGACTCATACGAGCGCCCTCTTAGATCACAATGGAAAGCCCCCCATTTGCTTCAGCTAGTTTGGAATCGCCTCCCTTGACCTACATTCTCCTTCTTTTCTGCACAACATTATCATGGTTAACTTGCAAGATAAGTGGACGGAAGGGCCCACCCTTGTCTTAGGGCAATGCACATTCATAAGTGAGGGTGATGAAGTGGAAGGTTCGAATAAAGGCAGAGAAGGGAACTTGATAGAGGGATGAGACTAGCATGACAGTTGGACCAGTGACCAACTCGAAGTGGTAGCAAGACGAGCATGGTACTTAGGACCAGCACGACAATAATACTACTCGAAATCGAGGCTGATATGACTGTTCTAATCAGGTGTGCTAGCAAGATGGGCTTGGTACTCATGACCAACACGACAATAATACTGCTCGACAGCCAGACCGCTATGGCAGTGCTAGGTTGAGTCTAGCCTCAATCAAGTGTAAAGAGAAGAGAATGAAGAGAAAGCACGAGATGGCGAAGAGACAGGGTCCCGATGGTGTTTAGGCATCATCATTCATAGCCGTGGAGCAATAGTGTCACGGCCCTTGGACAATGCTAACACTACTGCTCAACGAGTGTACAAAAGAGGCTTGCGGACAGCGATAGGCATTGAGCACGCAAAGGAAGCTCATAGATGGTGATAGGTGTTGTCGCAATCCTTCAAGGGAGGCATTAGGCATCTTTGTCTGTGATAAGCGCACAATAAGGGAAGACCCCAGTGGGCGGCAATAGGCTTTGCTGTCTGAGCTCTTCCCTGAGACGTCGAAGACACATCTGTGGATAGTGATGATCAGTGCTGTCTGTGAGCCTTGCCGAGAGATAGAGAGAGAAAAAGAAGGAGAAAGAAGCTCATGCATGGTGCTGCCATCGCCATGTGCAACCTGTGAAACCACAGGAGAAGAAAGAAAGAAAGAGGCATGCACAACACTGCCACTACCATGCATGGTCTCTGAGAAAAGCCTAGACCAAGAAGAAGAGCGAGAAGAAGAGAGAAAAGAAGAAAGAAAGGATAGGAAGAGAGAGAAAGATTTACCTTGAGCCTAAGGGTAGCAATCTAAAAGTTTCTCTCTCCAACATCTCTCTCTCAGAAAGTGACCCAACAGCAAGATGAAATAGAGATTTATTAAGTAAAAGTCTCTTTGGCAAAGGGTTTGCGTACAATGGTAGTACGTGATATATATAGATTTGTGCCCAAACATGCATGGATTGATCAAAATTAAACCTAATTGCTGAAAATTAAGATTTAATTGAATTAAATAAAATAGGAAAATAATGTGCAAAATGATTGATTTGCCCCTTCGTAACAATTGTAGAAATTTTGAAACGGTCCTTGTTGCTGCCTTAGAACGTACGTGATCTTTCATGAATGATCCGGAGTTGCTCTGGTGCCTGTTTTTTCGAGAGACGATTGTTTTCTTGTAAGACTCGGCATGGTGATCGATTTGATACCAACTTTGAGTCATGGATCGTGTTTTTAAGCCACGATCATGTGCCTTGAAATTTGGATGAATCTTGCAAACTTTGGATCGATAGTTTGATTGTTTCTTAATGTTTTTCTATGATTTATTCACTGGATCACACTGAGCATGCCATCACGATTGTGTGGCAACAAATGCAGCTCGATTTTGTGCCCAGACGAAGATTTCACAACTTTTGAGTTTTGGTCAGAATCTAGAATTTCGGTGCTAGAATTTGCAGTCACTTGATCGACTTCGTGTAATAAATCTATCCGTTTATCATGTGCAGAGTTTGGACCAGTGATAACCATGGACCTTATACATGCGATGCAACTAGTTCACATCGATCGGGTTGGCGAGCCCCGTGATTTGGCTGTTCAAGAGAGGCGTATTGCCATTGATTTTCCTGCAACTTCCTTTGCAGATAGGCAACGTCTCTCTAGCTTTTCTTTGCGCTCGATTGTCATCGTGGGGCGTGCCACATATCAAAACGTTCGTCTTGACGAGACGAACATGCTCACAAAATTTGATTGTCATCCAACCCGGGATGAATGAGATATGGCCATCACAAGTTAATGATTGTGACTGTCCCTTTAATGGAGTTTAGTTGTAGGGTGGTTGCACAGGAATAGTGTGCGGCTCTTGTTTTTGTCTTCTACTCATAACTTCTTCATGGAGTGACCGTTCAAGCTGAAATTTGAGCCCTGGGGATTTACAAACGTGTCAGATCCAATGGCGATGGTCCAATAGCAATTTGACACACCAAAAATATAGTTTTGGTTATGGGGGTCCGTTTCAGGGTATAAGAGGCTGATTCTACTGGAACTGTTTCTCAGTCTGTGCTACCTTCAACATGTCGGACTGCGACGAAACTTGGAAGGACACATTTTCAAGTCCTTATGAAGATCTTGACCAGTTTTGGGGCCATTCTGATATTGTCAAAATTTCTACTGTTTGTGAGGCTTTATTGACCGACTTCTCCCTTATTTCTCATCAGGGACAAAGGCGTTGAAAAATTTCTTCAAATAGCTTGCCCCGACGAATGTTGTGATTCTAGAAAAGTGAGAGGGACAACATTCGAAAAGAATGCTTAGATGTTTGGATGCAATAAACAGGTCCATCCATGGAGACTTTTAGGGGAAGAAGAAACTTTGAGGGATCTTGTAGAAGTTCGCATCCTCAAGGGACTGTTTGGGATTTTAGCCATTGAGGTTTTTGTGTGGACCTCGTTGACCATAATCGGGCCTATCTGGTGGTCAAGTGATATGAGCCTCGGTTGCTACACTACGTTTTCTTTTAATAGTCAAGGTACCTTTGTGGGCCCTCATCCTGCGGGGTAGGGGCTTTTGCTTTGTCCTGAAAGTTTGGGCCTGTCTGCTAAGGACGGATTTTTGCGAGGCGGCCTCATGGGGTGGCATCACCCTGAATTCTCTAGCAGGTTCTCCCCTGGCTTTGTCAATTTCTTTCCTTCTTAAGGGTCTTTAGAATTATAGAGGGATCTTTCGGTCATCGTCCGCACCCCTCAGGGACTCTTCTTTTTTTTTAGAGGTTAAGTGCCGGAGATCTTATGGGGTTCTCACTCCCGGGTGAGCCATTTTGTGTTGTGATTGGGTGCTGGTAGTTGAGGATTTTATGTGAACCTCATTAGCCAGAATTATGCTTGTTTGGCAATTGTGTGCCGACTGAGACTGTGATGCTGCATCAACCTGCTTTTTGTTGATCCAAGTGCCCTTTTGAGGTTTTCACCTGGACTAGGGAAGTGGCACTGTAAAGGATGTTTTCACAAACTTCCTTTTATTTGGGGCTTTTTTACCCATGACCTTTAGGACATGTCCACCCTTTTCATCTGTTTTTGCTCAAGGTGCCCTTTTGGGGTTTCCACCATGCCTGGGTTTTTGTTTTCATAGAACTCTTTTACTCATGGTTTTGTGACCATGCCCGTCCATCATTTTTACTCATGGCGTTCCCTAGTTTAGGTACACACCGTGCCCGTTATTTTGTGAAGGCATGTTTAAGGTCATGACTTTGGGACCTGTGTGAAGCCTTTTAACATCAGGTGCCCAGGACGTGCATTAGAGTTTAGGGTCAGATAGCTGGACCATGGTGGTAATGAATGGCAGTCTGTAGAGGCCATAAAGTGAGTATGGTGATGGTTTTAACTCACTTTGGGGAGATGATGCAAGGCTATCTATGAAAGATGGATGATGTATGAATGATGGGTGAAAAGTGGTGACCCACTAGCTGACGACGAGTATGGATAATGGAATGGTTCGTCATTTTGTGACTATGGGTGAAACTCATTGAGGAATGATGGATGATGGTGATGAGGTGAATGGATTCACTAGGGAAGCAATGAATGTGGTGCGTGCACAGGAATGGGTCGGTTAGGGAAAGCGTGCTTGAAAATGTACGTAAAGGGGATGTGTGCGTATATGGAGGCATGTTTAAGGTCATGCCTCGTGGACCTGGGCAAAGCAGTTTAACATCATGTGACCAGGACGTGCACTATGGTTTAAGGTCATATAGCTTGGACCATGGTTATGCAGTTTAAAGTCATGCAACTAGAACCATATAGTTTAAGGTCAAGCAACTAGACCTCTGCTACAGTTTAAGGTCGTGCAGCTAGACCTCCGCTACAGTTTAAGGTCATATAGGTTGGATCATGCTGTTTAGGGTAGTTTACCTAGACCATGGCTGTGCAGTTTAAGGTCATGCAACGTAGACCATTGTGTGGGTTGCCACGTAGGTGAAGCTACATGGGGGATAGGTCCGTAGACAAACAATCCGGCTCCCTTGGTATGGTTAAAATCTGAAAAGAGGTCTAGATGGAGAAGTAGACTTCATTGGGGATTAAGAGGGCAAGTGTGACTCCCTAGGGATAATGAGTAATGATACGCATGTAACTCTGCTGAGAATGACAGGCTAGAGCATAGATGCAACCCCACTGGGAGTTGAAAGGATAAGAATGACCTTAACTCCCTGAGGATAGTGGGTTGCAATATGATGTGACTCCTACTGGGGATATTGGTGCAAAATAGACCCACAGGGGATTGAAGGGGTAAGCATGACCCCCTTTTTCTTTTGGATACACTTATCTCCACTAGGGGATGTTGATGAACTACACCTGATGAAGAGGTGGTCCATTTCATAGTTGAAGTTCAGCGTATAGACAATTTGTCACACCGTGCATTATAGTTTTAAGGTCTTGTAGCTTGGACCACGACTATGAATATAAAGTCATGCAGCTAGGACCATGCATTTTAAGGCCGTGCAACTAGACCTTTGTTACAATTTAAGTTCATGTAGTTTGGACCATGGTGTTAAGCCTTTTAACTCCATGCTACCAGGACGTGCGCTATGGTTTAAGGTCATATAGTTGGACCATGGTTATGTTGTTTAGAGGCATGCAATGAGGACCATATAGTTTAAGGTCGTGCTACTAAACCTCCTCTACAGTTTAGGGTCATATAGTTTGGATCATGCAGTTTAAGGTCGTGCATCTAGACCGTGGCTGTGCAGTTTTAGGTCATGCAGCACAGACCATGGCTGTAACGTTTAAGGTCATGCAACATAGACCATGGCTGTGCAGTTTAAGGTTAAGCAGCACGAACCATGATTGTGCAGTTTAAGGTCATGCAGCATGGACTAGGGCTATTTTAGGGACTCCATGGCGAACATAGCCATCACTGGAGACTCGACTCCCTTAGGAGTGAGACTATGATGCAGGAATGAACTTCCTGAACGATGGTTCAGGTGGGAGTGTCATATGATGCACACGACACTAGGTGTAAGATGGTACACACGACGTTAGTCCCTGAGTGAAGCATACGGTGGAGCGCACGACGTTACCCACTAGGGAGGAGCACGTCGATAGCTTCTTGGTGAAGCACACGATAATGAGTTGCACGCGGTGATGATCATGCATGGCACTAAGTTGCGCGTGGCTATGATCATGTGCGGCATTGAGTTGCACAAGGCGATGACCATGAACCGCTATGCCTTGTGGGGGCCAAGAGTGATAGAAAGTGAGAAGGCCCAGCTAGATGTTCTTCTTCTTCATTTCTTTCTTTTTATTGCATGCATCACATTTTAAGAATATATCACGGATAATACTTCTTTATGTATCACCCATTGATTGGGGGGCATCGCCTCTTCTCCATCAGAGTTTGCCAGTATATAGGCCCCATTTGGTGTGACCTTTTTGACTATGAATGGACCTTCCCGCTTGGGTTCAAAATTTCCTTTGCGATGCCCGTGCATAACAATAAGTCTCTTGACTGTTAGGACTAGATCTCCACAGGCGAATAAGCGAACCTTGACAGACTAGTCCAAGGCTCTCTTCATTCTCCCCTGATTGAGCTGAAGGTTTTGCTGCGCCACTAGCCTCTTATCATCAAGAGCATCGATCTCCTGATAACGGATCTTGACCCTCTCATCTTTGGTCAGTCCCTAACGTATAGCGACATGGAGTGAGGGTATTTGAACCTCGAGGGGTAAAACCACCTCACCTCCATAGAACATGGAATAAGGATTAGAGTTTGTAACATTTCCAGTAGTTGTCCGATAGGCCCACAGAGCTTTAGAAAGCATCTCATGCCAATTCTTCTTTGACATTGAAATTGACTTCTAGAGCACCTCGCACAGGGTTTTATTGAATGCCTCAGCTAAACCATTGGCTCGAGAGTAGTACATGGTCGAGTACTTCCATTCAAAACTGAATTGGTTAAGTAGGCGATCAGCATGAGGGCTTCTGAATTGAGGGCCATTATCAGAGATTATTTGGTCTGGGATCCCGAATCTATATATGATATAGTGACACACAAAAATGGCCAAAGTGGTCCCTGGAACTTGCTTGAGAGGGACTGCTTCAGCCCACTTGGAAAAGTAATTTGTCGCTGCTAGAATGAAGGCATGACCCAATGCCGAAGGAGGGTCGATGGGTCCTACAATATCCATACCCCACTAGGAAAAGGACCATGATGTCACTGTAGGATGGAGAGGTTCAGGGGGCTGATGAATGAGGCTTGAGTGAATTTGGCACACTTGACATCTTTTGGATTAGTTTTGAGCATCCGCCACCATTGAAGGCTAATAATAGCCGTGTCTGCGTATGTGCTCATCGAGCTAAGGGCCGGACTGATGCAGCCCACAGAAGCCTAAATGCACTTCTTCGAGTACTTTGCTTGCTTCTTGTGTATCATCTGAGGAGAATTCCATCTAGTGATTGATGAAAGAGAACATCCTCAGACATCCATCGTATACCGTTGTGTTCCACGCGATCCTCAGGCAGCCTTCCCTGATTTATGAAGTTCATGATGGGCTCCCTCCAATCTTCCACCTGTTCCACCTCTGCACACATTGGGTCGAAGAATTCAGGTTCCTGCTTCTCAGTCTTGGATTCTTTACTTCGAGACATTTCCTGCTCTGCCTTAATGACATCCTTGGCCGCAAGGAGTGCTCCGAATGGATAAGGAGGGCTTTCAGGGAAGACATCCCTCTCGTCATCTGCATCAACTTTGGTTCTCAAGTCGACATATCTCCATTCTATTACCCATACAGGTGTGGGCTCCAGATGAAGACAGTTGAATGGTGGCCTCGAGCTTTGAGAGCACATCGACCTGCAAGTTTAGCCTTCTAGGGATATGACTCTGGGACAAATCATCGAATCGGGCCATATAAGATTTGGTCGTGTCATGATAAGGCTTGATAGTATCCTTCTTATATCATAAATCCCCTTAAGCTGCCAGACGACCAGCTCAGAATTGCTAAAGATGTTTAGCTGCTCCAGGTCTAGCTCCTGGGCGATCTTCAATCCAATTATGAGGGCTTGATATTCAGCTTCATTATGAGAAAACGCCTCTATAAGTGAGAAGGATAGAGGAATCATCCCACCATCAGGAGTCAGGAACATGCTTCTGGCACCTCCTCTATTAGACTAGAATTCTCCATCGAAGCACATCTTCCACTATTGAGTTAGCACCGTATAGAAAACTTCTTCATCCGAGAGATCACTTGATTGGGGAGATTCCGAAGCGACTGGATGAGCGGCGAGAAAGTCTACTAAGGCTTCACCTTTGACTGCCTTTTGTGGAATGTACGTGATGTTGAACTCCTTCAGCAAAAATTCCCACTTGGCCAAGCGTCCTGACAGGCATGATCGAGTCATAAGGAACTTGATCGGGTCCGCCTTTGAGATTAACTTGACCTCGTGATAGAGCAAGTAATGGAGGAGCTTCTGTACAACAAAGATCAAGGCTAGGAACATCTTTTCGATTGAAGGGTAGTTCTTCTTGGCTCCCTGCATCCTACGACTAAGATAATAGAGTGTTGTTTCTTTTCCCCCATCATTATTCTATGCTATGAGTGCCCCGAGTGACTCATTAAGAGTGGTGACGTATAGAATGAGAGGCCTTCTTAACACTGACATAGAGAGTATTGGAGGATTCAATAAGTACTACTTGATGTCATCGAGTGCAGCTTAGCACACATCATCTCATATGAAAGGAGTGTCCTTCTTCTGCAGGTGTGAAAAGGGCCTGCATCGTTCTGAAAGGTTTGAGATGAACCTTTGAATGTAGGCTAGTTGTCCTTGGAGAGACTGCAATTCATGCAGGGCTGCAGGCGGTGCCATATCCTGGATTGCCTTGATTTTGACTGGCTCGATCTCCAACCCACGGCACCTCACGATGAACCCTAAGAATTTTCCTGAGCATACTCCAAAGGCGCATTTCAAGTGGTTTATCTTGAGTTGGTGACACTGCAGCCATTCAAATACCATTTTAAGGTCTTGTATGTGAGCGTCCTTTCTTTCATATTTCACCACCAAGTCATCCACATAGCACTCGACCTCCTTGTGGGTCACATCCTTGAAGATGGTCGTCATGGCTCACTAGTATGTGGCACCGATGTTCTTTAACCTGAAAGGCATCACAGTGTAGCAAAAGACACCTTTTGGGGTAAGAAATGCAGTGGCCTCTTCATCCTCTGGTGCCATTCTGATCTGATTATAACCAGAATACCCTTCCATAAAGGAGAAGATTTGGCAATGAGTCGTGGAATCAACAAGCATCTCGGTGAATGACAGGGAGAAGTTGTCCTTAGGGCAAGCGGTGTTCAAGTCGTGAAAGTTAATCTAGACCTTGATTTACCATTTTTCTTCTTAACGAGGACAACTTTTTCCAGCCATCTCGGGTATTTAACTTCACGTATGAATCCAGCTTGCCTGAGCTTGTTCACCTCAGCATCGATCTGCATCTTGAGGTCGGATCTAAACCTTCTTGATTTCTACTTTATGGGTTTGATGGACGGATCAATGCCGAGACGATCAAGAGCAATTTGAGGGTCAAGACTGGGCATCTTATGATAATGCTGGGCGAAGGCATCTCGGTTTGCTTCGAGGAGGGAGATATAACTTTCTTTCTCTTCTAGGGACATTTTTCCTGAGATGAAAGTTGGCCTTAAGTCTGCCTCATCCCCTAAGTTTATCTCTTCAAGCTTGTCAGCTGTGGCTTGACCACCTTCTTCCCACTCTTTCGGAGCCCATTGTAACTCTTCGTCTAGGAAAAGGAGCTCAGAGATGACTCGATCTTAGCTTGGGCTACCAGAGCATCAGCGACTATTAAGAATCCAGCCGCCTAGGCTAACATCTTTCTTAGGCGCTTCTGCTGTGACCTACTGAGCCTGGTGCCTCCGAGCTCTCAGTTTAGAGTGTCGAATTCTGGGCATTGTCGAACTAGATTTGTGGAAGAAATAGAAGAGGAGGGAGGAGAAGAAGAGTTAGCATATTCTAGGCAGCTTTTACATCATTGCAAGAATTAGACGTGTGTAGGGGGTATTTTAGGTCTTGCCCCGACTCTGACCGTTGGGGTAGCATCATCACCCGTATTGGACGAGTCTTGAGTAGTTGATGATCTAGGGATGTCCACATGATCGAATGATGGGATAAGGCAAGCTGTACCTGTGATGAAGTCCAGGAAGGTCGGCAATGGGGGGAGAGGCCTGAGAAATTCTTCCTCGATTGGTGGCTGAGGGATGTGGTTACTTTGGCGGGCTGACTTGGGTGCTTGTCTCTCCTTCTGAATCCTTGAGGAGGTGTTTGGTTTGCCCTATTGGGTAGATTAGCAGTCCTAGCTTGGTGGACTGCCTCACACTTCAGGGACTTGAGCCTCCTACTTCATCCATGGTAGACTCCCCAGGGCTGAGAAGTCGAGGACTCTGAAGAATTCAGTGTATGCTCATAAGGGCTTCCTCTTGAGCGGGAACAATGTCTTAAAAGCATTATGGGAGGATGGCATAAACAATGTCCCCTTTTTGGACTTTCTCTGCGACTATAACTTCGAACGTAGAGCATTCTTTCAGCTCGTGGCCCCATACTTGATGATATGGGCACCTGAGGTTTTTCGTACCCTGGGCAAGATGCTTAAACTGCTTGAAGGGCTTGTGAGTGATGAGACCCTATTGGAGCATTGCCTCAAAGAGGGCTCGCAGAGGATCTAGCTTAATGCTTCCCTGGTGTTGTGTTGGGAGTTCTTCTTACACTGGTGGAAGAGTGACTTGGGGTGTCATTCTAGGGTATCATGAAATTTCTTACCTTGCAGCATCTTCTTTGCCAAGAGCTCATGGAAGCCAATGCATTCTCTCTGGTCATGAGCTCTTATCAGGTGATTAGACCACCAGAGGTTCTCAGTTCTTGGGGGCAGGAACTTGGGCTACCTTGTTGGCTTTGGCGTGACAACTCCTTCTACGAGCATTATGGAGAATAGTGCACGGAGGAGAGCAGGTGCTTCGTCATCCTCTTGGATTGTAACTTTGTAGGCAACCTCCTTTGCCTCGAATGCTTTCTTTAACTCTTCGAACTTTATTTAACCCTTATTAATGAAAGCTTCAATAAGGTCTTTGAGAGTATAACAGTCTTGAGTGGGGTGGCCTACTCCTCAGTAATAAGTGCAGTACCTCGCATGTGTCTCTTGCCCATCCAGCTTTGGGGTTTTGACCTCTTGCAGTTGGATCATGGTCTGCTCTAGCAGTAACTGAAGCAACGCAGGAACCCACTCTTTTTCAAACAGGTACACCTTGTTTTGGTTGTAGATCCAAAAGTCATTTTGATTTATATTCTTAGGGGGCAGGACCCTGTAGTAGGACTACTACTTGGCCTTGGCCTGAGGTGTCTATGCCTTGGAGAGGTGTAAGGTTTGAGGGGTGGCGTTCTTAGTGTCAGTCATGGTGACAGCCGCACTAATCACTGCTTTTTATTTGTTGCGCCGACTGCTGGAGAGGGAATTCGGGCCAGAGGGTTGCTGACAAGATCCACCATGGTACTTGGACAGACCTTATATACCAACTGTTTTAGAGATGAGCTCTTACATGGAGGGTGGATTGGAGGCCTTGACATGCAGGGCGATCTCGGGCAGCACATTTTGTATGCATGTCTGAACTACTTCATTTTCAGTCATGGGAGTGGCATGAAAGGTTTTTAACTCTCTCCATCGAGCGATGAACTTGTCAACTGGGTCACCAGGGTCTTGAGTCAAAGTGAGGAGCTCGATTGTCTCCACTTTTCTTTGGACTTCGTTGAAGCATTGGTAAAACAACTACTCCATTTCTTGCCACATGTGTACCGAGTTTGGAGGCAATTGAGCATAACACTGAAAAGCTGGCCCGTGGAGAGTCTCGACGAATTGAAGGAGGAGGAGTCGCCCGTCAGTCGTCGTCTCTCAACAAGTCGCTTGCAAGTGAGCGGTATGCTGGTGTGGGGATGTAGTGCTGTTGAAAAAGGGAAGCTTCCCTTTTTAGGAGTTTGGGGGAAACGCCACCTGGTCGATGTATGAGGGGTACAAATTTTGGTAAAGCGGCACCTCTTGTATGCCCGGGACCTTGTTCTTGAGACTATGGGTCACTGTGGCATCTATATCCGCTTGCGAAACCATGAGGGAAGCAGAGCTGTCTTGGGGGACTGCTGGGGGAGTTTACCTAAGAACTGTGTCTTCACCGGATAGGGGATCGGTCTCATGGTGAGAAGAAGGGGACTTGGAGGCTTTTAGGTGATCCATTTGTTTGAGAATGGACTGCATCATTACCTCAAACCTATTCATCCACTCCTCTTGAGCATCATCCAGCTCATTGATCACCATGACATTGACCGTTTCTTCTAGAAGGTGATAGCCAGGTGGAGTAGTGGACTGCCAGGGTTGGTGAGCCATACAAGGCAAGTCGGTCTGCAGGGCCTCAGCATGCCCTAATTGGACTCGAGCCTTGTATGCTGATCCCGTGAAGACTGGTTCTTGATGGTCTTGAGACCGTGGCTTCTTGGCGGTAATTACCGAGCAATATTCCTAAACTTGCTTAGGTTCTGGAGTTCGAAGAGGGAAGAAGGGATTATGTGGCAGGAGGTCACGAAGGTTGGTAACCTCAACTGCCTTAGGGGACTCTTTAGTCAGGATCTGTAGGCCTCTCTTCTACTTAATCTTGAGGCTGCTGTGGACTTCACTCCAGAACCGAGCCTAAGAATTGGACTGCCCTGCCTTTCTTGAGCATGCCAGGGCTGTGTTCATTAGTTGGAGCAGAGAGTGGGGTTCAAGGAAAGAGGGCAACCTGGGTTGCTTCCTTGGCCGCTACAGGCTTCTATCTGACATCAGGATGGTACTCTAAGGGACTGACATCAGGATGGTACTCTAAGGGACTTAGAGGCTTCAGGCTTCTACCCGGGTGCATACCTGACCTGAGGCTACTGACTCAAGATGGTACTCTAAGGGAAAACCTAATAGCAACAGAAGAAGGGATTGGTTCATGACTCCACGAGTCGGGATCGGGGATGAACCTGCAAAACTTGTGCATGTGCATCTTTAGGATTAGCCGTCTAGGAGACTTGGGGGTTAGCCCAGGCTCGGTTAGCTGGTTCGACCTTAGGAGGCCGAGACCCACGAGCTTGTGTCTGTGAGGGACCAGGCTGGAGTCTGTCTCTCACAGGGTGAAGCTGTGTGTGCTGAAAGGGAGGACAGAGCAGTTGACCCTCATGTGCTCGAGCTGAAGCAGAACTGGTGTTGCCCCGAGCTGTGGGATACTGGTGCATGGCCCATGCAAGGTTCTGCCCGAGAAGGCCTAGCCTTGGATGCAAGCTCAAGGCAGTATGAAAGTTTCCCCAAGGTGTGGCTCAAGTGGATAGACCACAAGCCTTTTGGTGTGTGCGAGAGGTGGAGACCCTAGGATCTCTGCCTTTGAGTGTCGATCCTCTAGGTGTAGAGGTTCGGGGTGGTGAAGGTGTATGGGGGGTTGCCTTATGGCGACCCTTGGAAGAGATGGCAACCGGCTTGCCTTTCAAGAAAGTAGATAGAGCAGCTTTTCGGCATACCTCAACAATATGACTGGCAAGGCACTTGCCAGTAGTAGGGTGCGTGCTGTGTGTGGTAACAAATGTGCTACTAATGCAAGGGGCCTTGGTAGAGGCTGCACCAGGGCGAGGAAGCGGGGAGTCAGGGACCTTTAAGTCCCTTCTTGCCCCAATCCAGGAAAAAACCTGGGAGCTGGACTGTGAGTTCTAACTCAAAAGGACTATAGGGAAGGAAGCTAGTGCAGTTCACTTCCTTAGGATAGTCACGAGTGTGGGGATGAAAAAATCCTCAACTTGGATGAACGAGTTGAATAACTCAGGTGCCATAAATGTAATGCAGAAAGTAAAAGGTGATATTGATCAAACAAGAGTGAACAGACGAAGGGGTAATAACTCCCCAGTGGAGTCACCAAGTTGGTTAGGTGCCTCGATCTCACCTCCCCCAATCTAGGTGATTGGGTGATACATGTCTCGGGTTAGAAAAACCCGGGACATGAGATCACTCTTCGGGGAACCTCCTTCATAGATTAAGGGCAGGTGTCAAACTAGTGAGAGAGGAATTTTAACGTGAGGTGAGGACCAACCTCACCTAGATTCGTGACTTACTCGGGCTTACTCAGGCGGGCGCCCTCTTAGATCATGACAAAAAGCCCCCCAACTGCTTCAGTTGGTTCAGAATTGCCTTCCTGGACCGGTAATCTCCTTGTTTTCTGTACAACATTATCATAATTAACTTGCAAGACAAGTGGGCGGAAGGACCCACCCTTTTCTTAGGGCAATGCACATTTATAAGTGAGAGTGATGAAGTGGAACGTTTGAATAAAGGCAGAGAAGGGAACTTGATCAGGGGATGAGACTAGCATGATAGCTGGACTAGTGACTGACTCGTAGTGGTCGCAAGACGGGCATGGTACTTAAGACCAGCATGACGGCAATACTACTCGAAACCGAGGTTGATATGACTGCTCTAATATGATGTGGCAGCAAGATGGGCATGGTACTCAGGACCAACACGCCAACAAGAACGCTTGACAATCAGACCACTATGGCAATGCTAGGCTGAGTTTACCCTCAATCAAGTGAGAAGAGACGAGAATGAAGAGAAAGCATGAGACGGGGCCCCGACGGTGTTTAGGCATTGCCATTCACAACCGTGGAGCAACAGTGTCACGGCCCTTGGACTGCGCTAGACACTATTGCTCACGGCTGTAGGGAGAGCAGTGAACTACAGGCAGAGCTAGGCATCATCGTTGAAAACACGAGAAGGAAGCACACCCCTACCCAGGCAGCATTAGCCTCTTGTGAAGTGTGCGACGATAGCAATTTATGAAGTGCGCTGTGATAGTCCCTTCTGAGGCACACGGCAATGGGCGTGGGATGCAAGAGAAACCTACGAATGGCGATGAGCATCGAGCGCACGAAAGAGGCTTGCGGACGGTGATAGGCACCGAACGGGTGAAGGAAGCAAGCGGACGACTATAGGTGTTTTGCGACCCTTCGTGGGTGGCGATGGCATCGCCATGTGCGATAGGCGCACAATAAGGGAAGACCCCTGCGGGCGGCGATAGGCATCACCGTCTATGCTCCTCGTTGAGATGTTGAAGACACATCTACAGACAACAATGAGCAACACTGTCTGCGAGTCTTGCCGAGAGATAACGATAGACAAAAAGAAGGAGAAAGAAGCTCGCACATGGTGCTACCTTTGCTATGCACGACCTGTGAAACCACCGGAGAAGAAAGAGAGAAAGAGGCATGCACGACACTGCCACTGTCATGCCTGGTCTTTGAGAAAATCCTAGACTAAGAAGAAGAGTAAGAAGAAGAGAGAAAAGAAGACAGAAAGGAAAGGAAGACAGAGAAAGATTTACCTTGAGCCTAGGGATACTGATCTAAAATTTTCTCTCTCCTACCTCTCTCTCTTAGAACGTGACCCAATAGTAAGAAGAAATAGAGATTTTATTAAGATTTAATTGTGCATACAATAGTAATACGTGATATATATAGAGTTGTGCCCAAACATGAGTGGATTGATTAAAATGAAACCTAATTACTGAAAATTAAGATTTAATTGAATTAAATAAAATAGGAAAATAGGGTGCAATATGACTAATTTTCCCCTTCTTAATAATTGTGGAAATTTCGAAATAGTCCATGCTGCTACTCTAGAACGTATGTGATCTTTCATGGATCATCCGTTGTTGCTCTGGTGCCCGTTTGTCCAAAAGATGATTTTTTTCTTGTAGGACTTGACATGACGATCAATTTGATGCCAACTTCGAGTTATGGATCGTGTATTTAAGCCACGATCATGTGCCTTGAAATTTAGATGAATCTTGCAAACTTCATATCGATAGTATGCTTTTTTCTTATTTTTTCCATGTTTTCTTTTCTGGATCACACTGAGCTTGCTATCACGGTTGCGTGGCAACAAACGCAGCTTGATTTATTGCCTGGACGAAGATTTCACAACTTTTGAGTATTGGCTGGAATCTGGAATTTCAACCGCTGGAATCTACAGTCAATGCATCGACTTTGTGTGTGTAATCTGACCATTTATCGTGCACAGAGTTCAGGCCAGTGATACCACGGACCTTATGCATACGATGTAATTAGTTTCAAGACGATGGGGTTTGCTAACACCATGATTTGGCTGCCCGAGCAAGCCGTGTTGGTGCTGATTTTCTTGAAACTTCCTTCACGGATTGAAAACTTCTCTCTAGCTTTTCTCCGCACTCGGATTTCATCGTGAGGTGTGCCACATATCAAAAAGTTCATCTTGACGAGACAAGCATGTTCACAAAATTTGAGCATCATCTGACTCGGGACGAATGAGATATGGCCGTCTCAAGTCACTGTTTGTGACTATCCCTTTAATGGAGTTTAGTTGAAGGGTGGCCGCACGGGAATAGTGTGTGGCTCCTCCTATTTTTATCTTCTACCCATAACTTCTTTCTGGAGTGTCAGTTCAAGATGAAATTTGACCCCGGGGGGAGGGGGGGGGGGGTGGGGGATTAATTGAGTTGGTTCCAATGGCAGTAGTCCCACAACAATTTGACACATCAAAAATATAGTTCTTGTTACGGGCGTCTATTTCAAGGTGCTAGAGAATGATTCTACGAGAACTCTTTCTCAGTTTGTGCTAGTTAAGACATGTTGGATTGTGACAAAACTTGGTGGGAAACTTTTTGGAGTCCTTATGAAGATCTTGACCAGTTATGAGGCAATTCTGAGACTGTTTAAATTTCCACTGTTTGTCAGGCTTTATTAACTGGCTTCTCCCTTATTCCTCATCAGGGACCAAGGTGTTGAAAAATATCTTCAAACACTCATCTCTAATTATGTTCTGATAGAGAGCTTGTCACGCCACCATAGCGAGTCGCAACAACAGTCTTCAAGCTCGTGAAATAACCGAGGCAATGACAACTCTCGAACCAACCCCCGAGGCAACCAACATAAAGGGGTGATTAGTGTAGCTGTTGCCATCAATGATTCAAAGAAGGCTGACCTCTCCATAAGGGTAAGCATGACAAAGACTGCACCTTAGGCAGGAAAATAACAGCAGTCCTACAACCGGGTACCTCCACTTGCGAACCTCAATCGAGATGATTATTGGGTCAGGCACAATAATAAAGTCTATCCTTTTGAAAAATAATGGGTTCCCACATTACTCCGACTATTATTGGAACAGAACATGATAGAGCGGCCTAAGTCAAAGTTCTCTGAGCAACCTGGACTAGACACTCCTGCAAATTACTGTGCTTATCATCGAAGGATTAACCACCCAACGAAAGATTGCTACACGCTTAAAGACATCATCGAGGCTCTAATCCAGAAAGGTCATATAAAAATCAAAGAGCTAAAGAAGGCTTTCGGGGCAGCAGAAGCTTCCCACATAGTGACAGTCCACGAGGAAGATGAAGCACCCGATCTCCTTCGCGCTTTACTCATCATGATGCTTCAGGAAGGCCTCATCACACAGGCAGCCCCGACGCCTTTCTCAGAGAACTGAGAACCATTGACACCCATACCATCAAATATGGGGCCACGACCTAAGCGAGTTCTCCAGGTTTCATCAAATAATCATGAAAAAAAAAACAGAGATGCCAAGGCATGTCCCCAAGCCACTGCTTCACCGGTGAGAGGGGGCCTCACGACACAACACACGGGTAATGACAATTCAAATCCTGTTGAACCTTCAACCTCCCAACCATGGAGAGTCTACCATGGGAGAAACAGACTCAAATCTTTAAAGCGTGAGGCAGTGCGTCAAGCAAGGGCTGTTCACAAACATAGCGAGACAGGCCAAGAACCTCCAAAGGTACCCACAGGCACCCAAAAGGAGACAAGCACTAAGGGCTTCTTGATAAACGAATGAGCCTCTTCAACCACCGGTCGAGCAAGAATTTCTCAGGCCTCTTCCTCCTTTGCCAACTTTACAAGACTTCATCCCTGGCACAATTATCCTTACTCCCTCACCTTATCAAGAGGATATCCCTGAACCACCTTATACTCATGTCACGTCCAATGAGGGAGATGACATTAAAAGCACCCCCCAACGGTTTAAGCAGGAGAAAGACCTAAAAGACTCCCTACACATGTCCAACCCTAGTGATGACAAAAAAAGCTACCCAGACCGGTCTAATAATGGGAATGACCGCAAAAATCCCTCACCTACTTCTTCTTCTTCTTCCCCCACCCAATTTCCTCTTCCATGTCTCCTGCAGGTACAACCTTGAAATGTCCAAACTTCGAGGCTCTTAACAGAGAACTTGAAGGAGCCAATGTGAGCAGGTTGCACAAGAGGCGGTTAAGAAAGACGTTAGCTTAGGCTGCTGGATTCGTAATAGTTGCTGACGCCTTGGCGGCTCAAGCCAAGTCATAGCCCTCCTCTTCTGCTGGGAAACGTAAGAAGATGAAGCCCAAGAAACCCCAATGGCCTCTTGATCCTGAGTTTGAGCAGAAGCTGTGAGAATCAAGAGGGCAGAGATTATATTTCTAGGAGGCCTATCACATGGTGCAAGTCTTAAAAGCATTACCTGGCACAGGGCAAATGAGTCTAAGGTCGACGAAAATGCTGCAACCTCCCCCACAATTTCTAGGCATCTTTAAATCTCCTAGTCCCCCACTTCTCTCTCACCCGAAGACCTCAAATAATTTACCCATCCTCAAGCTACCTGGGATCCTTCCTTGCCCAAATACCCCAGGTAATCCACCCATCCTCCAGTTCCTAAGATGTCACTAGTCCCATATACTCAGTAACGTCCTAAACTTCAACCACAAATCTCCACTTCACTAAAACTAGTCCCTGTCACCCAAACTGAGCTGGCTGCGCAACCAAGCCAGTCAGTACACCAAAATAAACCTCTTCCGCCTAAACCTGTTCCTCAACCTCCTGCACCACAAGCTTGTGATAGGACTCAGAGCGTAAAAGGCTAACGTGGAAAATATGAAATATGATGTGATAGGGCACTTGAGGAAGCTTCCAGCCCTTCTCAACATCTATGATGCCCTCATGCTCTCAAGGGATTATCGTATGGCTTTGGTTCAAGCTCTTTCTAATCTAGAGGTGTACGAGCCGAGGTAGAACTTATTGTGGTGAACCCATCCATCTTGAACGGATGTATGGCGATCACCTTCTCCGAGGATGATTTGCAATTGTGAGAGAAATTTTACAACCGCCCTCTCTTTATGACAGGTGAATTACATGCATGCCCTATCAACCGAATTATGCTAGATGGAGGATCAGCAGTCAACCTTATCTCAAGGAGGATCCTCACTCGATTGGAATTAGGGTCTGAGGATCTCACTCTGACCCATATCACAGTCTAGGAGTTCAACCAGTCAGAAGAGAAACCGGCTGGCACAGTCTACCTTAGACTCAAGATCGGTGAGCTAAATGATTATGCTCAATTTCATGTAATGGACACCGATACATGCTACAACATCCTCCTCGGCCGCCCGTGGCTTCACAACTAGGGGGTAGTTCCATCCACATTACATCGGTGCTTCAAGTATAGTCGAGATGGGAGACAGTACACGGTCTATGCTGATAAAAGACCATTTCCTATAGCCAAAACTCACTATGCTAAGTATTGCTTTACAGATTTAGTGTCACCCCCAAGGTCAGATGGTGATCACAAGTCTGTGAGGAGTACAAAAACTTCGCCTCATGAAGATGTTGAAGATATCGGGCAAACACTGGTGGACATGTTCAAAGAAGAGGAAAGTCAAGGCAAAAATCCTCCCTCTGACTCCATTAATCCTAGTATCCCATGCAGTACCCCTGGAGAAACTCTGTCTTTGCTTAAAGATGAAGTTTCCCCCTCTGTTTCTAGTCCTGAGCAGCCTTCACAAGAAGATGGACCACAAGCTACCCTTGAGATTGAGGAAGTCATGAGGACAAAACTCCCGAATCCAAAGGTCACTTGTACGCTGGACCATCAAAAAGTCCTGCATGTCCCTATTGAGCTCTTGAAAGCACAATTGACGCTCCAACCACTCCAAAAGGTCCTCCAAGCCCCGGTTGTTGTAAGCAAAGAGGATGCTCCTTGTCCTATCACTGGGTCAATTTAGACTAGTGGTCACCTACAAGTCCTACGCTTTCCTGATTCTGTGGGAGAAGAGCAGTTCCGGAAGGAACAACTTCCTCGCTCCCAAGAGCTGGATCTCCTGGCAGAATTAAGAAGCAAGGTTCGTAGTCTCCAGAGCCAATTGGAGGTTATGCGTATCACTTCAAAACATCTAAAGGAATTTGTGACTGAGACCAAGAGCTATGACAAACTTGAAGTGAATGTGCCTTGAATAGAAGCCAAAGCCCCTACTGATTGGACTATTTAGAGTGAGCAGGCTCATCAAATGATGAGGAAACTGAATTATGAGGCCTTATCCAATCAAACAGTAAGGGGAGAAGAGTCAACCGCTCCCTTATTCGAGGTCATTGAAGCTACAACGGCTTGTCGCAAGACAAAGCAAGACTTAAGGTTCTCCTTAGTAAAAGGGCAGAAACAGTAAAAAGCCCTGAGTCATGGCCTACCTAAGAAGGAGATGAGATGCAGTGAAACAAAAGACAATAGGCTCTGAAGGGCCACAGTCATCCAACTCGGTCTCTGATGAAGTAGAAAAAAATTCAGGAGAGGCAGAAGATGAGGAAGAAAGGGCTGAGGGTGAATCCTATGGAGCAGCCAATGAATAAGAAGATGAAGAGCTACCTCTTGATTCCAAAATGAGTGAAAGTTTCACACCCGTACGTCTTCGAGCAGGTCTGATAGCTCGAGGTGGTGTACTAGTACCAACAGGAGTAGGACGTTTCCTTTTCTTCTCTCCTGCGGGAGAAGGACTAGTCGCCCCAGAACTCCCCTTTTGAGAAGAGCGTACAGCAAGAGCACTATGAGGGGCCCTCCTTGTCAATGCGTTCAAATCCTGAATTGGGTGCCCTTCATGACCAGAGACCTTTCAACCCTCCCGCCATTGAAAGATAGAGGTGAGGTTATCGAAAAGGCTCCATGTCTTCTTCTCCATTGCAAGAAATTGTGGCGAAGTCTCATCGGCCGCGATTCCCTGAGGTATCCCGAGAGCCTACCAATTCCAAGGGTAGCCCCAAGTCAAAGACCTCACCAAGAGCAGGAGTGTTGATGATCATCCTTTGTCTTGTCTCTTGACGCCAGTTGCAATTCTCCCCTTTCTAGGGGTGATCAGCTCCCAGTATTATGAGCTGTTAATCCTCCACCAGCGTGCATAGGCCTCGGTCATTTGGACCCTTCTACCGAAGTGGGATAGCACATACTTGCTAACCTCCATCATCTCCAAACATGTGGACCAGGCGGTCCGTATATGCTCTGATAGCCAGGATTCTCGAAGAGTCCCGAGCTCTTCCTTCCTCCCAATGTTTACTCTGCTATGAAGTTTCTCAAAGAACAATGAGAAGGGGCAACTTTGATCCAGCCCATGCTGACGAGCAAAGCGGTGGGGGAAATACCCTTCAAGTCTGGCACTGTGTAGGGTTCGATAGGGCAAAACTCTGCCCCTAACACTCAAAATGAACATGAGCTCCTTGATGGTTGTGGGGGCACCATCCAGTTCCATGCCTAGTTTGTCGATAAAAGCCCTGTTAGTAAAGCTCCCAACTGGAAATGGGACCTAACACATACTGGAGAAATCATTCCCAAACAAGTTCTGAGCTTCCCCCAGGTTGTGAAAGATAGCTTTTTGCCTGGCAATTCTCATCAAGAAGGGGCACATTTTATCCCCTGCACCCTGACTTCTGACATAGGTTGCAGGGAAATAGGCCACTAGCCACCCATACACGTAATGGATGGGGAATGGTGTCTTAAAGTCCCCAAGAAAGGCTTCGCCCCCGACAATGCCATTACCCTCCTCTTTGACTTTGTAGGCTTTCCCCATGGAGATGGTTCCTAGTCCGTGGTAGATGTTGCCTAGCACTGGTTGAGAGAGAGTTTGCAGGCATCCTCTTGCCATGACACAAGCTACATAGAATGTGCCTGGACGGATAACATCTGCCCCTTCAGGAATTTTGAATTTGCATAAGAATAAGGCCAGGTAGGTTACCAAGAAGACGCAGTCATCGCTGGTCTCAAATTGATAGATAGAAGGCGTCCCCTTTACAACTGCCTTCCCCTTCTTTCTTGAAGAACCTCGATCAACCTCCTTGGAGTAGTCCTTGAAAAAGAATTTCACCCATTCGGTGAAGGTCACCCGACAGTTGCTAGACTTAGAATGAAGCAGCTGGTACATCTAAAATTTTTCCTGAAGACTAGTAGGTGGTTTCTCTCTCCTTAGGCGAGCACTACAAAAGATGACCGCGTTTTGAGGCACGAACTCGTAATACATTGCCCCGATAAGCAGACGGCCGCAAATGAATGAAGATCCAATAAGGAGATTCTTGTCTGCTGTCTCCTCATGCCCAAGGAGCTATGTGTTATTAGCATGACTCCATGTCTCTTGCAATACCTTAACAGTATTGGATCACCGATCATAATAGCTAGCTGAGCACTGAACTGCTGCTAGCAGAGAAGCATGCTCTAGGATGTTTCTGTGTGACCCTAGCACCTTGATGGTCCAAGAAGAGTACCCCTTTAGATATTGGTGCTCCCCTTGCACTCGAAGACCAGAAGAAGACCATATCAGCCCCTTGGTCTTCACCATTGTCTTCCCCAATGTGGGCAGATTGGGGCCTGAAGACACATTCCTATGCATGCAATGAAAGAGGGGGACTCCTTCTTCAACACTGATGTTTCTGTCATTGTCCTCCTGAACCTCAAAACGAATGGGGTTGGTAATAAAGGTGACGCTGAGAGGCCACTCTGGCTTGCATGGCACGTTTATTAGCTAAATGGGCTTGCCCATCACTAAACTTTCATCAGTAAAATCATCAGTGCCAAGATCTCCTCCCATTGGAATATTCTTCACGTTAAGGATTTTGTGAGAATGCTCAGCCATCATATAAAGTTTAAGGACTTGCTGCTGTGTGCAAATCACTAAGGCACAGACTAGCACCGATTGTGTTTGCCAAAGCCCACTCATGGCTGTGTTCTTAAAACCTAGCACCGGCTGAGTTCGCTAAGGCTGAGCACCATCTGTGTTCGCCAATGCCTAACACCATCTGTGTTTGCCAATGCTTAACACCATCTGTGTTCGCCAATGCCTAACCACGGCTATGTTCACTAATGCCTAGTGTCGGCTGTGTTTGCTAATGCCTAGCCAGTTGCGTTCACTAATGCCTAGTGCCGACTGTGTTTGCTAATGCCTAGTGCCGGCTATGTTTGCTTATATCTAACGCCGGCTGTGTTTTCAGAAGACTACCACTGCACGTGCTACAGATTGTGCACGTGTCATCTTGAGCCCCCCAAGTCCATCTCTTGACAACTGTCAGCCGTGACGTGGTCTGGCGCACGTCCTCGCATGTGTGGTCTGATAGCCGACTGTTCACTACCAGCAGCTCTTCGTTTCCCTGCGACTCTCGGTCTCCCATCAGAATCTCCACTCTCTCGCTGAAAACCCACTGGAAGACCTTTCCCCTTCCTTCACACCGCTGGAAAACCACAAGAAATCCACTGAGGTCCACCGACGATACCTTGCTACACCTACACCCCTTTTTACCCTAAAACAATAGTTGGAGATTCTAGCTTAGAGAACCCCCTGTTTTTGTCACTACAACCCTCGCCACGGACTCCTGCAAATGCTCTGGTGTTCTCTCCTCCTAGCCGGAGCCTTCTCCTGCTTACTGTTAAATTCCTGTAAATCTCACGAGGGTACACTATGTTCCCTATCGAAGCTCTCCCTGGGAAATCTCTTTCCCTCACTACTAAGTGTTTTACCTTTAGTAAAACAGTAAAAATGGGGTTTACCCCCTTATATAGGCAAAGTTTCCCCGAAGTGCCCAATTCCAATTCGGTCCCCAAAGATCAAATGACGATAAGCCGGACTGGGTCGGGCTCAGACTCGAGGCCCGAACAGAGATCTACCGCTGCCCGAAAAACCTCATGCATCAAGGACCAGGACCAGGTCGGGCTCTGACCCTAGGTCTGAACACAAGTCACCACCGACTAGGTAATTTGTGCCTAGCACCGGCTGTGTTCTCAAAGATCTAGTGTCAGTTGTGGTCTCAAAAGACATCATCGACTGTGCTCAGCGCCCGCTGTGTTTTCAAGCTTACTGCCACATGTGTTGCCACTGCACACACTGGCACTGCATGTGTTACCGCCACTTGTCCAAACTATATGACTTTAAACTGTAGCAATGGTCTAGTCGTACGATCTTAAACTGCATGGTTCTAGCTGCAGGACTTTAAACTCCACAGCCACAGTCCAAGCTATATGACTCTAAACTATAGTATATGTCCTGGCTTCATAACGTTAAACCGCTTTGCACAAGTCCAGAAGGTATGACCTTAAACACACCCCCACACACGTGCACACGCCCTTTACGTGCATCCTCATGCACGCATTCCGTAACAGACCCGATTGTTTGCGCACCACCTTTATCAATCCCTATTCAATCCATCTTTCTTCATCATCATTTATCACTCCCCAGTGAGTTTCACCCATGTTAATAAAACGGCGAACCATCCTACAATCCATACTCATCATAAGTTAGTGGGTCACCACTTTCCTCCTTCTGTCTATACATCATCCATCTTTCGCAGGCAGCCTCGTACTATCTCCCCAAAGTGAGTCAAACCACCACCATACTCACTCCATGGCCCCTACAGACTGCCATCCATCTCCACCACTGTTCAAGCTATATAACTCTAAACTATAGTGCACGTCCTGACCGCATGATGTTAAACTGCTTTGCACTGGTCCATGAGGCCTGACCCTAAACACGCCCTCACAAAAAAATAGAAAAGAGGAAAATAATGATGGGCACGGTGTATACCTAAACAAGGGAACACCATGAGTAAAAATGACGGACGGGCATAGTCACGAAACCATGAGTAAGAGAGTTCTGTGAAAAAAAAAGCTTGGCACGGTGAAAACTCAAAAGCATACCATGAGTAAAAAATGAGCGTGGATATGGTCGCAAGGTTATGGGTAAAAGAGCCCCAAATAAAAGGAATTCTTCCCAAGTCCAGGTGAAATCTCGCAAGGGGCACTTGGACCAATAAACAGGTTGATGTAGCATTTGCCACTACAGGCAGCTTTAGCCTGCGTTCAGAAGAAAAACCCCTAGTTTCACAATATCAGGGTGCAAAAAAGATTGCGGCAGTCTGAGTCCTTTCACAAAAGGACTTGAAGGAAAGAAAACTCACCAAGAAGGCAGGACAAGTCTCATGAAGAAGAGCATCATTTCTAGGAAGTCACGAACGCACTCCAAGATGTTGAAGACGCCCCAAGAAGTCTAAGTCAGCCAGACCTTGGACCTGTGCTACAGTAGCTAGGATTGAGCCTTCAGGCTTTGCCTAGGATGAAGAAGAGAGGTATCCTGATCAATTGAAACTGCTAAACAGAAAGCAGGGGTTATACCTAAAGCCGGTCACCTCGATAAACTGAGGTACCCTGCCCGGTAAGGATGTTTTGGTGCATAAAGATGACGGTCATCAGCAGAAGGCCCATCAGCAGACCATCAAGAACAAACAATAAAACACAGAAACCCATGCCAAATGCGAATAGTGCCCCTGAAGCATGACACTTGGCCACCAAACAGGCCTGATTCTGACTAACGAGGTCCGTACAAAATCCTCAACTGTCAGAATCACAAACAATCCACACGAGGGTGAGGACTTTGATAGGATCCCTAAAAAAATTCTCCTCTCCCCTGAAGTTCGCACAGATGGACCTGCACATTTCTCCAAATGTCTGAACATCCTAGTTACAGCATTACATGGATATCTCCTAGGCGTTCACGTGGTTCTGTGGTCAGGAACAAAAAGGTAATAAAGTTGAAGAAATTTTTCTAATGTTGTCCTTCTCGCTTCACTCGAAGCACATCATTCGGCAGGGCAAGCTGTTTGAACACATTTTTCAGCACCTTCGGTCCTTGATGTGGAGTAAAGAGGAAGCCGTTCAATAAAGCCTTGGAGTTTTAAATAGTCCCAGAATTACCCCAAAATGGGTGGAAATGTTCTTAAACAGTTCTAAAAGCCACCTGCCAAGTTTTATCACAATTCAACAAGTCAAAGGCAGTGCAGACAAAGAAACAATTTCTAAGCTATCAACCTCTAGTACCTTGAAATGAACTCTATAACTAGAACTCTATTTTTGGTATGTCAAACAGCTATGGGACCACTGCCGTTGGATCCGGCACGATTGAAAACCCTTTTGGGTCAAGTTTCGGCTCAAACAGATATGCGAGGACAAAGTTATGGACGAAACATTAAAAAGGGGTGGGCCTCATGATTAGGTGCCTTGATCTTGCCTGCCCAGATCAAGGTGATCGGGTGACAGTGTCTTGGGTTCAGAAGACCCAGGACCTGAGATCGCTCTCTCGACAGCCTTGTTCATAGAACAAGGGCAGGTGTCCAACTAGTGAGAGAGGAATTTGGGTCGTAAGGCGAGACTTACCTGACGTGGGTCTGTGACACACTCCGGCTGGCTCGCGTGGGCGCCCTCTTAGATCAAGATGGAAAGCCCCCAAAGCTTATGGCTGGTTTGGAATCACCTCCCTTAACCTGTTTCTTCTTTCCTGCAAACGCACACACATATCAAAAAAGAAATAGAGGTGTGGGTCATAGGCCCATGCCTTGCCATAAAAAGATAAAAGAAGTGAAAATGCAAGAAGAAGTTCGACCAGGTGACTCGACGGATCCAGTGACAGGACTGGCGCAACAGTTGGTCTGATGTGGCAGCAAGTGGGCACGATAACTCAGATCGGCGTGACGGCAATACTACTTGATGATGAGACTGTCCCGATGGCTAGTCTGGGACGATAGTAGGACTGATGCGATGACTGACTCGGAGTGGTAGCATGACAGGCACAGTAACTCCGACCTGCAAGACGACAATACTACTCGAAACCAAGGTCAACATCGACTGGTCTCGACACAAAGGCTAATCTGACATAGCAGCAAGACGGGCACTGTAGTTCAAACAGGCATGACGACAATACTGCTCGACAATAAGACTCGCACGAGCGCAAGGCACAGTTTGCCCTCTGGTCAAACAGATGATGAAGCGAAAGAAAGAGACGAAGTGAAAATAAAAGTGATGGTGAAATAAAAATGATGAAAAATGAGATTAAAGTAAGATGAAAGAGGTGAATTAAAAATAAAAATAGAATTAGAAAATGAAAAACGGATTAAACTAAAATAAAGTAAAATAAATTAAAATAGAGTAAAATAAAATAAAATAAAAGGGATGGAAGAAAATAGAATAAGATGAGATAATAAAAAAAATGAGGCATGGTGGGATAAAATAAGTGAAATAAAATAAAACGAAGTAAAGGAAAATAAATTAAAATAAAGTGAGGGAACACACGATGGAATGTGACAAAAGCAAATAACAAGAAATAAGTTAAGGGTAAAATGATAAATAAATAAATAAAAGGAAAGGGCTTGTTATTGGATGGTTTGAGTATTATGTAAATAAAAGAGGATAACATTGGATAAGGGAAAAATGAATAAATTTAATTTTTAGAGAGAAAGAGAAGAAGCGGAAGGTTGCAGCGAGAAGCTCGCTAGTGAAAGAGGAATTTGGATCGTAAGGGGAGGCATACCTCACGTAGATCCATGACACACTCGGGCTCGCTCACGTGGGCGCCATCTTAGATTACGTTGGAACACCCCCTGGCCTACAGTTGGTTTGGAATCGCCTCTCTTGACCTGTTTCTCCTTTCCTGCAAACACATATATCAAAAAAGAAACAGAGGCGTGCGTCATAGGACCTTGCCATGCCATAAAAAGATAAAAGAAGTGAAAATGAGAGAAGAAGTCCGACCAGGCGACTCGACTGATCCAATGACAGAACTGGCGCGACAGTTGGTCTGATGTGGCAGCAAGACGGGTACGATAACTCAGACCGGGGCGACGACAATACTGCTCGATGACGAGACTGTCCTGATAGCTAGTCTGGACGAGACTGTCCTGATAGCTAGTCTGGCATGATGGCAGAACTGGTACGATGACTAACTCGGAGTGGTAGCAAGACGAGCACAGTAACTCGACCAGCATGATGGCAATACTACACGAAACCGAGGTCAACATCAACCAGTCTCGGCACAAAAGCTAATATGATGTGGAAGCAAGACGGGCACGATAACTCAGACCGGTGCGACGACAATATTTCTCGACGATAAGACTCGCACGAGCACAAGGCTCAACTTGCCCTCTAGTCAAAGAGACGATGAAGAGAAAGAAAGAGACGAAAGTGAAAATAAAAGTGATGGTAAATTAAATATGATGGAAAATGAGATGAAAGGAAAATGAAAGAGGTGAATTAAAAATGAAAATAGAATTAGAAAATGAAAAAAGGAGTAAACTAAAATAAAGTAAAATAAATTAAATAAATTAAAATAGAGTAAAATAAAATAAAATAAAAGGGATGGAAGAAAATAAAATAAGATGAGATAATAAAATAAATGAGGTAAGGTGGGAAAAAATAAGTGAAATAAAATAAAATAGAGTAAAGGAAAATAAATTAAAATAAAGTGAGGGAACACAAGATCGAATGGAACAAAAACAAAAGCATGAAATAAGTTAAGGCTAAAACATAAAAAAGGAAAGGGCTTGTTATTGGATTGTTTATGTAAATAGAAGAGGATAACATTGGATAAGAGAAATGAATAAATTTAGTTTCTAGAGAGAGAGAGAGAAGAAGCAGAAGGTTGCAGCGAGAAGCTCGCTATTTGGTTGCTGGTGGTGGAGAAGAAGATGGGTGAGCTATGGCTGCGAGTGGCAAAGGTAACTCGCAAAATGGAGGGACAGGGACAGCCAACAAGAGGTGCCGTAATTGAGATGGGGTAGTGAGACAGCCGAAATGGGACTGCAGAGGTGGCGCAAATAGTGATGAAAGATGAAGGATGAGAATGGAGCAGCAGAGGAAGAGCAGAGATGAGGGTGGCGGGCAAGTGGTGACAGAGAAGATGGGTGGCAGAGAGAATGGAAATGGCAGGGGAGGTGGCTGCAACAGGAAGTGGCGATAGTGGAGGAGGAGGCGGAGATGGCTATGACTGAAGGTGATTGCAAGTTGGAGGTCGTGGATACTAGTCAGTTGAAGAAGAGCAAGGAGGTGGAAAGCGGAGGAAGGGAATGGGTAATGTCATGCGGGAGTGGGAGAGATTCAAATGAAGAGATCTGGTTGTGTGGAGGCTGGGTTGTTGCCTGGATGGAGTGGAGAGCATTGGGAACTGCAAAGGATGCATTGCTGCAGGATGAGGTGAGCGAAAGAGAGGCAGAGAGCTGGGAGAGGTGAGGAGAGGGGAGAGACGATGGCTATTGTAGTGGTCGTAGCAGGTGATCGAGGGAGACGGAGCGGCGAGAGGTTGCAGCAGCAAGGTGAGGGAATGGGTGATGTCGTGAAGGCGCGGTCGCGAGATGGTGGTTGCCGGCTATAGACCTCGGTCGCGCACGGCGATGGGGGAGGACAGATCGCACACCGCAATAGGTAAGAAGGGTGCACGAGACGACAATAGCTAAGTGGGTGCACGAGAGGACGTTAAAATGGATGCACGAGACGAGCTGAGGTATGTTGTGCGCATGACGGTAGGCAAGTTGTTCGTGCGACGATAGGTAGAGGTTCGTGCGGCATTAGGGGAAGAAGGATTTAGGGCATGGTGGTCTTACGGGACCGTGGGATGTGAGAGAGGAGGAAGTCAGCACGAGGGTGCACTGGAGAAAGGTGTTGCGAGGGAGTATGGGAAAAGAAAAGAAGGTGGACGAACGTGAGGGGTCATCAGGAAAAGGAGGAGCCGGACCCTAGGGTTCACATGGAGGAAGTGGTCATACAAGGGTAAAATGAAAAGGGATGAGGGGACCACGAAAAGGAAGGAGATAAGAAGAGAGGAAGAAAGGGCGAAGCACATGCGGCGATAAGCTTCCGCCGTCGGTGAAAAAGGAGAGAGAAAGAGAAAGAAAGAGAGAGGAAGAGAGAGAAAGAGGGATGAGGTGCCGGATCCAATGGCGGTGGTCCCACTACAATTTGACATATCGAAAATATAGTTCCAGTTATAGGGGTCTGTTTCATGGTGCTAGTGGCTGATTCTGTTGGAACTATTTGTATTGATTGACTTAGACATGTCGAATTGCAACGAAACTCGACAAGAGACTTTTGAGAGTCATTATGAAGATGTTGACCAGTTCTAGGGCCATTTTGAGACTGTTGGAATTTCCATTGTTCGTTAGGCTTTATTGACTAAGGACTAAGGTGCTGAAAAATGTCTTCAAACACCACAAAACTATTCTCGTGCAGCCTCCTTGCACCAAGTCACCATTAATGGTGACTGTTTTCATAGTCACAAGTAGCAACTTGGGAGACCCGTAGCTCCTTTGTTTCAAGTCGGATCGTGCTCAAACCTTTTGGAGCATGTTTGTCTCGTCATGACGAGCATTTTGATATGTGGTACACCTCATAACGATACCCTAGCAAGGAGAAATGTTAGAGAGAAGTTGATGATTAACAACAAAAGCTGCAAAAAATTCCACAGCACCATGACCCACTCGAGCGGCCATATCACGTCGCTTACACATTGAATCGACGTGAGACCAATTCCATCGCGTGCGTAAGATCTAGGTAAATCTCTAGTCTGAGCGTTGCCCATGATGAATAGTCAGATTCAGCACACAAAGGCACAGAAGTTGCTGTAAATTTTGGCCGCCGGATTCCAGATTCCTGCCAAAACCCAAAAGTTATGAAATCTTCGTTTGGGCACGAAATTGAGCTTCATTCATTGCAACGCGATCGTGAGGGCATGCTTAATGTGATTCAATGAAGAAATCAATAAAATTATCAACAAACGAGCACACTATCGATTAGAAGTTTTCAAGATTCATACAAATTTTGAGTTGCATGATCGTGGTCTAAAAACATGATATGTGGCTCGATGTTGGTATCAAATCGATCATCATGCCCAGCCCAACAAGAAAATGATTATCTTTTGGCAAAATGGGAAACTCCGAATCATTCATAGAATATCACGCACGTTCTAGGGCAGCAGCAGAGACTATTTTTGTAATTTCATGTATTGTTAGGCAGGGGCAAAAACACCATTTTTCACCTTATTTTTAATTTTTTTTAATTCAAAATAATTGTAATTATCATCAATTAGGCTAGACTTTGGGCATCCACCCATGTTTAGGCCCTATTCTATAAATACGTTGTAAACCTAAATGTAAAAAGCTTCCCTCATTCTTCAATTTCATGAATAAGATTGGGAGATTTTTATGTTGAGATTGTGGGTGCGTCTTGGAAAGAGAGAGGAGAGAGAAAGAAAGGTTGGTATCCTTTGATAAGGTAATTTTCTCTCTCTTCCTCTCATCTCTCTCTTTCTCTCTCCTCCTCTTGTCTCTCTCTTTCTCTCTCTTACTTTTGTCTCTCTTTCTCTCTTTCTCTCCTCCTCTCATCTCTCTCTTTCTCTCTCTTACTTTTGTCTCTCTTTCTCTCTTTCTCTCCTCCTCTCATCTCTCTCTTCTCTCTCCTCCTCACGTCCCTCTCTTTCTCTCCTTCTTAGTCATGCACGGCGATATCTATCACCACGCATGACGTTCTTTTTCCTTTCTTGTTTCCTAGAACATGGACAGTGAGCCGGACCCTAACTCAACTGTCCACGTCTCTTACCCCTTTGTCAAGGACGGCGGAATCCGATCTCTGTCCATGTTCTTTTCCTTATCTCTCTTTCATGTCATGTGCAGTGGAAGCCATCACCATCCATGTTCTTTCTCCTGTTTCTCTTTCATGTCATGGACAACGGAAGCCATCGCCGTCCATGTTCTTTATCTTGTCTCTCTTTCTTGTCATGGATGGCAGAAGCCATAGCCGTCCATGTTCTTTCTCTTGTCTTTTTTTCGGTGGAAGCCATAGTCGTCCATGTTCTTTCTCTTTTCTCTCTTTCATGTCATAGATGGAAAAAGCCATCGCCGTCCATGTTCGCTCTTGTCTCTCCTTCATGTCATGGACAACGGAAGCCATCATCGTCCATGTTCTTTCTCTTGCCTCTCTTTCATGTCATAGACGGCAGAAGCCATTGTCGTCCATGTTCACTCTTGTCGCTCCTTCATGTCATGGACGGCGAAAACCATCGTCGTCGATGTTCTTTCTCTTCTCTTTCTCCCTTGTCATGGATGGTGGAAGCCATCGCCGTCTATGCATCTTTTCTCTCCACTCTCTCATGTCATGGACGGAGGAAGCCTATCGTTGCCTATGTTTCTTTCTCTCGCTTTCCTCTCCTGTCATGGATGGAAGAAGCCCATCACTGTCCATGTTTCTTTCTCTCTCTTCTCTCTCCTATCATGGACAACAGAAGATCATCGTCATCCATGTTTCTTCCTCTTCTCTCTCTTTTGTCATGGATGGCGGAAGCCCACTGCCGTCCATGTTTCTTCTTCTGCTCCCTCTCCTGTCATGGACGGCAGAAGCCTATCGCCGTCCATGTTTCTTCTTCTGCTCCCTCTCCTGTCATTGATAGTAGAAGTCCATCGATGTCCATGTTTCCCTTCTCCCTTCTTCTTTTCCCACTCTCTTTTCTTTCTTCTTCATCTTTTTCTCACCCTCTTTTCTCTTCTGTCTTCCTCCATTCCTTCCTTCCCTTCATCATCTTCTCTTTTCAGTCCCTCTTCCTTTCCTCTCTCTCCTTACTCAATCTTCTCTTTCCTTCTGTTTCTTTCTTTCCCTATTCTTCTTTTTCCCTCTCTTTTTTTTCTCTCTTTCTCCTTCTTCCTCACTTGTTTGACCAGGGGAAGTTAAAATTAGCATGGTCATGGTAGCCATGTTGTCTAGCAGTAATGTTGTTGTGTCGGTCTGAGTTACCGTACCCATCTTACTGTCACGACAGACTAGCCATCGTGCCAGTTAGGTTGGTTTGGTTCCATCGTTTAATAGTAATGTCGTTGTGTCGGTCTAAGTTATCGTGCCTGTCTTACTACCACGCTGGGTCAATAACCTACTGGTCGAGCCACTGTGTCAGTCTAACTGCTTGGTCAAATTCTTGTCTCCCCTTTCTTCTATTCTATCGCTTCCTTTTCTTCCTCTCACCCTGATTTCTATTATCTTATTCTCCCTTTCTTCTCCTGGATGTGCACATTTGTGTACATTCGCCTAAGGACAAGGTGGCCCACTTGTCTTATACTAGTAACCATGTGTGTGTGGTTGCAGAAACAAGAGAGTACAAGCCAAGGGAGGCAATTTTGAACCAGTTGAAGGATTGGAGGGATTTCTTTGTGATCTAAGAGGGCCCCTACTCGAGCCAGCCCGAGTAAGTCCTGAATCCACATTAAATTCCTCTCTCATCGGTTGGTATACCTGCCCTTGTTTTCTAACAAGGTTCTCGAGAGAGTGATCTCAAGTCACGGGTTACCCTGAAACCCAAGACACGTGCCGTCAGGTTAACTAGACCCGAAGGGTGAGATCAAGGCACCTAACCAGTGTGATCGTAAAAATAGGAGAGTACAGGTCGAGGGAGGTGATCTCGAACCAGTTGTATGACTGGGGGGATTTTCATCGTGATCTAAGAGGGCTCCCACGTGAGCCATCCTGAGTGAGTCACAGACCCAGGTGAGGTGTGTCCCCCCTCACATTAAATTCTTCTATCACCGGTTGGTATACCTGCCCTTGCTCCTTAGCAAGGTTCCCACGAGAGCGGTCTCAAGTCCTAGGTTCTCTTAGAAACCCGAGACACGTGCTACCAGGTCATTCTGACCTGGAGGTTGAGATCGAGGCACCTAACCATGCACATTTTTACGACCGTGAAGACAATGATGGGAATCCTTGTGCAAAAAAGGACAGGGTCCCTCTCTTCTATTTCTTGCATAAGGGAATAGCCTCAAGCGACAATATGCCCACCATTGAGAAAAGACTACTAAGGACTCAGGGATTGGTATGGTCTTCTGCAGGGCTCCGGATGCAAGGGGAGCACCAATTCCTGCCAGGATAGACCCCTTGGACATTGGAGGTGTGCGATTGAACGCAAGGATTCTAAAAGTATTTTCTCTGAAGGCGGTGGTCTAATGCTTAGCAGGGTACTTCGACCGATGCCCCAACACCATAAAGGCACGATTAGAGACCTGGAGTCACGTCAACAATACATGGTTCTTCAGTCATGACAAAACAGGGATTTCTTTGATGGACCTGCACTTTGTGGTGGCCTGCCATTAACGGGCGCCATGTATGACGAGTTCATCCTAAAAAACTCAATCACTTTTAATGGAGCATCCCTGGGACGTGAGGTGCCCCCCACTGGTCTTAGGGAGATATTTGAAGCATATTAGTTTCTACACTCACATTCTGGTGACAGCCTTATATCTTTTGCCCAATGGGTAAAATATTTTTTTGGGGAGTAGCTCGATGCTACTGAGCCGACCTACTTAGTTGTGGGCGGGAAGGGCAAGGAGATATTGAAAACGACTCCTCCTGTTTATGTGCGCAAGTCAGTGGACGACTGCGTTTATCTGGCTGCTAATTTGTTCTTGTTCCTTTGCAAGTTCGCCCTGCCAGGAGGGCAAGACATAATTCATCCCGACTACTTTTTCGTGAGCTATCATATGGCGAGTGGGTCCATATGCTCTTGTACAGTCGGTCTTGTGCAGTATTTACCATTGGTTGGGAGCAATATCCAGAGGGAAACCTCTCAAGAGCAATATCTGATGAAACTCTGTCGGGGTACTTCAAGAGTCCCTTCCTAGCTCATTATATATTTGGATGGCTCGTAGTAAATTTCTCAGGCACGTTTACTAAGGATGCCATCATGGAGGAGACTATGTTTTACCCCTGCTCGTGGAAATTGCACGACAGAAGGCCATCATCCACACTTCTGGTCATGCACACCGTTTATTTGTCGATGACTCTTTCTTCATGCGCCACCTCACATTCCCCATTGGGGGTTTTACCGATCGTGCTTTTATTGACTCTTTCTTTTGAGCGTGAGAGGCAGTATCTTGCCTTATAGGACTACCCACAGTGCCAAACTTGAAGGGTATTACCCCCATCGCTTTGCACGGCAACATGGACTAGACTAGGGGTGTCCTTTCTCAATTTGGTTCGAGAATCGTCATGGGGGGATTAATACTCAGAAGCCTAAGGAGGCATTGGGGACTCTTCGTGAGTCATGGTAGCATGTCCATAACCGCACTACCTAGGCAACTTGCTTGGAGTTCACTGAGGTGAACAAATTCATCGTTCCCCACTTTGACAAAGTGGGTCATGCTATCGAAGCATACTAACGATGGTGGAGAACCACCAATCATAGTTATTGAGAGGCCAACCATACCTGGAAGGAGGTGAACAGCAGCGGACGACAAGACACCAAGCAAGGGAGACGTTTCCAACCTCTTGCTTTTAGGGAGCTGTTTGAACTGGACGACCCTAAGAATTGGGAACTGGGAACCGCTCGGGGTGCCTCGAGAGATAGCAACAGACGAGGCCCCTCCTCAAATGCTTGCTTTGAGGGAGCAAACAAGAAGTGTTTTTGACGACCTTTCTCTATCTTTGATGCTACTTTAAATGGGTTAGAGAGCTAGAGATTGGAGAGGTTGCAACATGAGAAAGAAAGCAATAAGCTGGCTTCCTTGGAAGCATCAGTCGCGTGTTGTCGTGAGGAAGTGAATTCCTACACCCGGAGGAAGTTGTTGTGACTTCTCATCAAGTTGATCTCAAATCAGAGGGAAGGGCTTGTTTTGACAAGATGATAGCTGTAAGGATGGAAATGCGAAGACTGAGGGGGGAATTTGATGATCTCGAGTGGGAAATGATTCAGAGGAGGGCCTCAGACTTATCTTTCATTGAAGATCTATCAGAGCTCATGCGCACCATTGAGTCTGAGACCACCTCCATGGAACAAGAAGCTCGAATGGTGGCTCAACTATGGGAGCGTGCTTAGGGCATCGAGGCAACTTCTGAAGAGTCTAGGGTGAAGGTCAATGAGATCATTGATCGCTTTTGCGTGTGACTTCACGTGCTATTTTTAATTGTATACAGACAATTTTTACACAAATTTTGCTAATATGAATGAAGTTCCTCTTTTTCACTTTTGCTTCTTTATGGTCAACATTTCTTCATTCCCTTGATTTTCTCACGAAGCCTTTTTAAGTTTTTATCGCTCCCAATTTTTTTCTTTTTATTTGACGACTTTTTCCCATGATAGCTGGTGGTGCTACCATGCCCCGTCATTTTTGTTTATTTTCTTTTCTTTTGATGCTTTTACTCATGGTGCCCTTTCGGCTTTTCACCATGTCCACCATTTGACGTTCTTGCCCAGAACGCCCTTTAGCGTTTTAGTTGTGCCGGAATTTTTAAGAAGTGAGCTGAGAAGAAGTAGAATACCCAAGCCCTTGTCTTGGGCTGTGGCAGGCAACTGCGGCCTCAATGACTTCGAATGGTGTTATGAATCCCTTTTTTCCCTTTAGCCCTTAACTTGTCGGGGGCTCATAATTCATTGTCCTCATGATGTGATGAGCCTGCTGACAGTAGCGATTCCATTCAAGGGAGGTCGTGGCCTCTTGACAAGATTGGTTCTTTGAGGTCTCTTGTGCATCATAGCTCTTTGATTCTAGGATGAATCCCTTCAGGGACTTTGAAACGATCTGTACTGAAGGGGCTTCTTCTACTTTGGCCTTCCCTTTACGCAAAGCTCCCAACTGGTCTTGAAGATCTTGCATCTCCTTTTTTAGCTCAACAAGATTTTTTTGACATTGATGGTTGGCCGAGCAATCCTCTCTTGGCTTCTCTGACGTCAAGGTATCAGGGATGCGTAAGACTCTTAGAGGGTCACATGCCTGAGCTGATTCTTGAGCCTGATAAGAGATGTCTTCCAGGATGCTAAGGACCTTATGATCTGGCTACTGTGAGGTTTCTGCCTCATGGAGTGCAATAGGAATGCGCAAGACCTTCTACTGGTCTGGGGCATAGGTGACCCTTGGAACCAAAGCTTCTATTCCCATGGCTTCTTTGGGCTCATCAGTAATTACTGGACTGGAAGAGGAGGGAAGAGACTAATCTTCAAGGGAAACAAGTAATCCTTCTAGGAGAAGATATGGAGTGTTGGTGTTGATAGGAGTCAGAGGGAGGATCTTGCTATTTCTCTCATCTTCTTCGAACATATCCAAAAGGACACGTCCTACATCCTCTTGTGAAGATGGTTCTTCTCTTCTTACAGATCTTCATTCATCATTCTTAGATTCTCTTTCTTGAGATGGCATCGGGTCTGCAAAGTAGTACTTTGCATTGGCATAATGTGTTTCGATGATAGGGAACGGTCTTTTGTCAGCATAGACCGTATATTGTCTCCCATCCCGGCTATACCTAAAGCACCAATGAAGGGTGGATGGAACCATGCCTTGATCATGCATCCAAGGATGTCCCAGGAGGATGTTGTACGAGGTGTTGGTGTCGATTACATGAAACTGGGCAAAATAATTTAATTCACTGATCTTGAGTCGAAGGTGAATAGTATCGGCTAGTGTTTCTCCTGACAGATCTAATCCTTGAACTGTAATGTTCGTTGGTGTGAGGTCATCAGATCCCATCCCTAGATGTGTAGAATCCTTCTTGGGTTAAGATTGACTGTTGATCCCCCATCTAGCATAATTTGATTGATGGGACATGCGTGTAACTAACCAGTTACAAAGAGAGGCCAGTTCTGAAACTTTCCTCCCATATGCAAGTCATCATCCAAGAAAGTGATGGCCATACAATTGTTTAGAATTTCATGGTCTACTTTAATGGGCTCTACTTCAGTCTCATATACCTTAGGATAGGATAGAGCTTGAACATGGGCCATACGGGAGTCTCTTGAAAGAATCAGGGCATTATAGACACTGAGAAGAGCAGGGAGCTTTCTCAGGTGTCCAACCACGTCGTACTTGACCTTATCATCATCAAATTTTTGAGCTCCTGGTCTCAGCACAGGTTTGGGTGGTATAGAGGGTCGAGAGGTAAGTTTGGATGATAAAGGTTGGTTTTGGGATACCGGTTGTCTTTGTTGTACAACCGGTGTGGATTGCGAAATTTGTGAGGGTTGAGTAGGTAAAGGTTGCACCACCAGACTTGGTGTCGACAGGCCAGGTCTAGAAAAGTCTGGTGTGGGCTGGTTGGATTGGGTAATAAGGGTAGGGGTTGGTAAAATGGACGTTTAGGGTTTGGAATCAAAGGTGATCCTGGGAATTTAAGAAGTGGTGGATTGGTCGATGTGTTAGGATATGGGATGAGTGGAAGACCAGGGTACTTTAAAAGCTTCGGTTTCTGTACAGGCGGCTGTAACTTCTTGCCTGACTTGAGACTGATCGAGTCAGTGTTCGTCACTACTTTCGAGATCTGCACCATGTGGCATGCTTTATGAGAATAAAAGCTCTGTCCTCTTGATCGCTCATCCTTTGCTTGAAGTCGGGCTCAGGGGGCCATTGAGGTTTCTTAGCCTTACGATTCTTGTGTAGCTTGGGAAGCTCATCGATAATGGGAGGAGGCTTTGCATTGGCTCTTGACGTCAAGGCATCAACAACTGATAGGAAGCCGGCTGCTTAGGCTAACATAGTTTTTAGCTGCCTTCGATGTCACCTGCTAGTGTTGCAACTTTTCAGCTCTTTGTGGAGAGCTTCAATGTATGAGCATTTGCGCATTTAACGTTTAGAAGATGTGTTAGTAGAAGAGGAAGAGGGGCTATAAGAGTCAGAGATAGAAGAAGGGGGAGAGATTTTAAGGTCGTCTCTCAAATTGGGCCGATCTGAGTAGCATTTAGCGTCATCACCAGAATTAGACGTGTGAAGAGAATCTTTTAGATCTTCATCCTACTTGGACCTCTTGGGGGTGCTTTTAATGGCGCCACCCTTATTGAACATGGTGGGAGCTTGATATGAGGAAGACTCAAGAGTATCATCTTGACAAGAGTGTGAGTACTGGTCAGTGACAGCAACTGACTCAGGGAAGAAGTCTTACAGAGTTAGCAAAGGAGGAAGAGGCTTGAGGAACTTGACCTCAATCTGGGGTTGAGGGAGTTTCCTCTTTCGGCGAGCAGCTCTTGGTGCCCATCTCCTTTCACCATTTTTAGGAATGGGTGTAGGATGATCAGGTTCACGAGGCTCAAGGGCCAGCCTTGCTAGGCGAACAACCTCCCTCTTCATAGATTTCATCCTACTTCGTCCTTGATAGACCTGCCATGACTAGGACATTGAGGGTTCGTTAACGTCAGAAGGTTCTAGCAACTGTCATTAAGGGGGGTTTGTGTCTGGACGACCTCCTGTGTTGACCGTTCAGTGGGTTGCACATGATCCTTTAAGATAGAGAGAACAAAGCATCACTTTCGTACTTTCTTTGACATAATAGCTTGAAAGCCAAAACATCCTCCCAGGTCATGTCCTCGAATTTGGTGATATAGACACCAGAGGTTCTCGGTCCCTCGAGCAAGGTGCTTAGGCTGTCTTGATGACTTTGGTGTGATGACCCCAAATTGGAGCATCAAGCGGAATAGTGCCTGAAGAAGGTCTGGTGGTAGCTCATCAATCCGATATACTTTCTCAACTTCGTCTTGAACTGTTACCATGTGACATGCTCCAACTGCCCCAAATTCCTTTTTAAGGCTATCGAGTTGTATCTGCCCCTTTTGAATTAAAGCCTTGATGTGATCTTTGAGGGTGACGCAATCTTGAACATGATGTCCCAACATCCTATGATATGTGCAATACCTCTTGTGGGTGACAAAGTCAGCATATTGTGGGCTTTTCACCTCAGGAAAGGAAATCACATGTTGCTCAATCAACATTCAGAGTAGAGCCGGAACCCACTCCTTATCAAAACTGTATACCTTCTTATTTTACTCTTCCCAATAATCCTTTCCATAGAGTTTTCGAGGCAGAGGGACCTTATTATAAGACTGGGTTTTCTGACTTGCCTGAGGTGTCCCTTGAGGATTCAGAGGGTTCACCCCCTTAGAGAAATCCAGTGTTTGAGGTGAAGCCTTCTTAGGGTCTGACATAGTGATAGCAGCACTGATCACACCTTTCTGTTGACTGCCCCGAGAATTGTTGTGACTTTTTGTTGAACTCCGATTGTTTTCTCCACTTGATACTGGAGTTTGAAGCTTGCCATGGTGCTTAAATTGGTGCTCTATCTAGACTGCTTTGGAAATCAGATCTGATATTGAGGATGGGTTTGATGCCTCAACATGCACAGAGATTTTTGGCAGCATGTTGCGCACACATGTTTGGACTACATCGATTTCTGGCATGGGAGTAACTTGATGCACATCTATATCTCTCCATCTCGCGATGAACCGATCGACAGGCTCATCTGGATTCTGGATCATTGTGAGAAGCTCAATATTTTGGACTTCCCTTTCAACCTCATAGAAGCATTTGTAAAACAACAGCTCCATTTCTTCTCAGGTATGCACTTAGTTCGGTGAAAGTCTAGCATACCACTTGAATGTTGGCCTGCCAAGGGTTTCAACAAACTGATAGAGAAGAAGCCTCCCATCAGCTGCTATCTCTTGACATGCTGAATAAATGTGGCCAATGTGTAGATTAGGTGAACTCATGACATTGAAGAGTAGAAGTTTCCCTTTCTGATAATTTGGGGGAAATGGGAGCTGGTCAATATAGGTTGGGTAGTGCTTCTGATAAATAATTGAATCTTGGATTCTCGGGATCTGTCTTCCATGCAGGTTACGGCTGACCATGGCATCAACGTCAGTTTGAGAGACTTGTGAAGAGAAGGAATGGTCATGGGCAGGAGATGACTACCTCAAGATCGGGTTAGACAGATGAGGAGAACTGACTTCCTGGTGTGTTGAGTTCCTAGGAGGCCATGTACTCTCCCTCAGGTAAATTTTCTCCATCGTCTTTCGATTCATGTCCTCGAACCGATTCATGCGTTCCTTTAGATCATCAGTGGGTTTGTTGACAACCATCACGCTGATAGTTTCCTCAGGAGGATTGGTCTCTTGTACTGTCGAAGTGTTGCACCTACGCCAGACTAGGTGTGGCAAGTCAGTCAGTAAGAATTTAACATGCCCCGACTGAGCTTGAGCCTTGTATGATGACTTGGTCAGGACCAATTCACGACAGTCTTGGGACCATAAGGACTGCATGATCCGGTTGTCACCTACGATGTTAACAATCATACACGACTCTTCAATCTTAGGCTCTGCTGGAGCCTATAGTGGATGAAAGGGATTCTCGACCAAAGAGTCAGCAGGCTTTCTTGCCCCGTGTGTCTTGCCTTCTTCTCTTGGGACTATTTGTAAGCCTCGGTCATATTTGGCTCTCAAGTTCTGGGCACTTTTCTTTAGAACTGAGATTGGGACCGTGATTGTGAAAGATCTGCTTCCTTCAAACACGAGCAAGCTGTCTCCATGAGGTGTGGCAGGAATGTGGACAAGAAACAAGGAGGTTTCACCTTGGATTGGGGAGAGATGAGGAATGGAAGATCTCATCATTAAAGGGAGCCCTGCCCCGAGCTCTCTTGAGGGCACCGAAGATAGTGTCGATCTGAAGAGTGTATCTCAAGATGGTACACCTGGGGAAGGCCTTTGAGTACGAGGTCTTCAGAGGTTCGACAAGGGGAGAAGGGACGAACCGGGGAGGAGTCAATTGCCAATGACCCTTCAGTCGGTGCTTGGAGTTGTTCGTGGGGGTGGTGTGTGTCCACCATTTGTAAAAGGTTTTCGGGTGACATGAGGGTCAACCCGAGCTCGAGCAATGGTTCGGGTCATTGGAGGTTGAAGAGTGTGAGCATGTGTTTGTGAGTGAGTGGCTCTGTGCCCATCCCCCACAGAGTGAGCAGGCATGTGCTGAGAGGGACGATGAGGGGATCGTCTCTCGAGTACTCGACTAAGCACAATCAAGGGATATTCCCGAGTAGTGCAGTATATATGCATCAAATATACAGGGCCAGGTCTAAGAGGACCCGAGCACCGACAGTGGTTTGGGGTAGCCTGAGAGTTTCCCCAAAGTGCAGCTCGAGTGGGTGGACCACGAGCCCTGATGCATGTGAGGGAGATGGCGGCCTTAAGACCTCCTTCTCAGTGTATTGGGGTCTTGTTATAGGGGCCCCATGTGGTAGAACATGGGAGGTGGCGTTTCGGTGACCCACTGAAGCATTTACGACTAGACTGCCATGTGCAGGAAGGGAAGGGACTTCCTTTTGGCTGACCCAAGAAATAGGACCGGTAAGTGACTTACTGGTAGCAGAGTGCATGCTCTATGTGGTGGCTAATGTGCCACCCACGCAAGATGCTTTGGTGGAGGGTCCACCAAGGCTAGAAGATGGGGAGCGAGGGACTTCAAGGTCCCTCCTCACACCAACCCAGGTCAAGACCTGAGAGCATGAGACAGGGTCAACGCTCAGAAGAAAGGTCAGGAACGAGGTTCGTGAAACCTGCTCCTGACGCAAGATCATGGGTGCGGGGATCTAGAAATCCCCAACTCGGATGAAAGGGTTAGACAAACCTGAAGACCTGTGTGTATAAAGTGAACAAGAAACAAAAGAAATGTGAGCCAAATAAGGACAATCCTACTATGGGGTAGTGTGTCCCCAGTGGAGTCGTCAAGCTGGTTAGATGTCTCGATCTCTCCCTCACGTCGCGGTGATCTGATGACTTGGCTTCGGGTTGGATGTGGACTCGGGACCTGAGACGCTCTCTCGTGTACTGTGTCGAGAGGACACCCAGGATTACCAACTGGTGAGAGACGATTTATGTTGTGAGGTGGGACTTACCTCACCTAGGTCCGTGACACACTTAGGCTAACTCGCGTGGGTACCCTCTTAGATCATGTTGGAATGCCCCCCGGGTTTATGACTTGTTCAAAATCGCCTCTTTTGACCAATTTTTTCTTTTCCTACAATCACACACACACATTAAAATGCAAGACAAGTGGGTCTGAAGACCCCACCTTGTCATAGGGTGAGCGCACACGTGAGTGTGTACTCAAAGGCAAACAGAAAATAACACGATCGAGCTCATATCAATTTGACAACCTTTCAATGTCTCCTTGACAAAGGACTCTCGATACATGTTTTTACAATACAGGGGTGAGAGAATAAAATGGTTAGATGGAGAAAACTCATTTAAAAGGAAGAGAAAGGGAGAGAAGAAGATAGAGAGAGGAAAAGAGGAAGGAAATACACAGACAGCGGCTTATGGTCGTCTGCGAAGAGAGGAGGGACAGAAAGAACACAAAAGGTCGACTGTCATTTGTGAAGAAGGAAGAGAGAGACAGAACATAGACGGTGGCTCGCTTGTCGTCAGTGAAAGGAGAGAAAAGAAAAACAGGGAAAGGGGGAGAGGATACATGGACGATGACAAGGCCCGCCAAAAAAAGGTTAGCCCACGTCATTGCCCCTATAAGAGAAGAGAGAGAGATTACAGGGAATCGAGAAAGAAAGGAAAGGGGAAGAGAGGGGCAAAAGGAAAGTCAAGAGGAGAAAGAAGAAAGATGAAAGAAGAGAGAAGAAAGAGAAAATAAGGGAGAAAGAAAGAGGAAAGAAAAGGAGGAAAGAGGGAAGAAGAAAGAGGAAAGAGGGGAAGAGAGAGGAAAGAAGAGAGTAGGAGGAAAGAAGGAAGAAGAAAGAGAAAAGAAGGGTGAGGAGAGAGAAAAAAAGAAGAGAGAGAAGTGACCACCGACGACGGCTTGTCTTCCATCTGTCAAGAGAGAGAGAAAGAAAGAACATAAACGGTTGGCTATCATTTGTTAAGAAGGGAGAGAGGAAGAAAAATATAGACGACAGCGTGATTGACGTCCGTGAAAGGAGAGAAAAGAAGGAGAGAGAACTAGGGGATGGCAACGAGGCTCGCCAAAAAGGGTAGGCCCATGTCACTTCTCCTGTGAGAAAAGAAAGACAAATACATTATAGAGAAGAGAGAGAAAAGAGAGAAGGAGAAGCGGCAGAGACACAGATAACAGCTTGTTACCGTTTGTGAAGAGAGAGGAAGAGAGAATTGACATTGACGGCGATTGCCATTGCCTGCTATGTCAGAGAGAGAAAGAAGAGATGGGAGGAGAAGAAAAAGAAGAGACATAGATGACTGCTTGCTACTGTCTATGAAGAGAGAGAGAGTTGACATTAGCAGCGATTGATGCTGTCGTATGTGTCAAAAAGAGAGAAAGTAGAGGAAAGAGAAGAGAGAGAAAGAGAAA
>NW_006495273.1:14540246-14606546 GCF_000471905.2 Amborella trichopoda | reverse complement strand
TCGTTCTTTTTTTTTTTTCACGATGCCCTAGCAGGTTTTCAACGTGCCCATTTTTTTATTTTTGACATATCTTACTTGTAACAGTTGGCATACTATTACGCCCATTAATTTTTTTTTTTTCCTTTTGACTCTTTTTACCCATGATGCCCTTGCAGGTTTTCGCCATGTCCATCTTTTTAGGAGGCAGTTTTAAGGTCATGTCACTGTGACCATGGGGATGTGTGTTTAAGGTCATTCCTTCGAGATGGTAGAGTTGATGTGTTTTAAGATCATCCACCGAGACCTAATGAAAGCGAATTTCAATGTCTCACTTTCGAGACCATATGTAATACAGTTTAATGTCATACCACTAGGACGTGTGCTAGTAGTTTAGGGTCATAGAGCTCAAACCATTGTGCAAAGAAGTTTAAAGTCGTGCCACCAGGATGTGTGCCATAGTTTAAGGTCATATAACTTGGACCATTGTGCGAAGCAGTTTAGCGTCATCCAGTTAGGACATGTGTTATAGTTTAAGGACGTATAACTTGGACCATTGTACAAAGCAGTTTAGTGTCATGCGGTCATGATGTGTGCTATAGTTTTAGGGTCGTATAGCTTGGACCATTACTGTGTTGTTTAAGGTTGTGCTGTTAGGACCGTAGCTTATGAATAATACTTTTTCCGGTATCTCCCATTGATTCGGAGCATAGCTTCTTCACCTTCACCGTTGAACAGCACATAGGCTCAATTAGGAAAAGATTTTTTTACCACAAAAGAACCTTCCCATTTCTGTTCAAACATCCCCTTGGTTCTACCATGAGTGACGATGGGTCTTCTTACTTCCAATACCAATTACCCATTCCCCTTTTATGAATAACTGTATTTTGATTGATTTCTCAAATGTTCGTTGCATACTGTTCTTGTGAATTTCAAGGTTTTGCAGTGCTTGCAACCTCTTTTCATTAAATGTATCTAGTTCTTGATAGCAAAGAGCAGCCCGTTGTTCATCTGTCATCCTATAATGAAGGGCTATTTTGAGAGAAGGTAATTGAATTATGAAAGGAAACACAACTTCACCCCCATAGACTAGAGAGTAGGGAGTCGACTGAGCTGGACCTCAAGTCGTAACACGGTAAGCCCATAGAATTGCAAGGAGTCTTTCATGTCAATCCCTCTGAGTGTCGGAGACAGACTTCCTAAAGCATCACAAAGGCTAGCTTCTGTCAGTCCATTAGCTTTTGGATGGTACATGGTCGAATATTTCCACTTAAATCCGAACTAGTTGACCAGACGGTCAATTTGATTTCTACGAAATTGAGGGAGTGATATGGTCAGGCAGACCAAATCTATATATAATATGTTGATGCACAAAGTTGGCCACTGCAATTCTGGGGACTTTCTGAAGGGGGATGGTCTCAGCCCATTTAGAGAAGTAGTCTGTGGCAGCAAGTATAAACACGTGGCCCGAAGAAGACGGAGGGTCAATATGACCTATAATGTCCATGCCCCACTGAGCAAAAGACAAGATGCCACATCGGGTGGAGAGGTTTAGGAGCTTGGTGAATGATGCTTGAATGAATCTGACATACTAGATAGTTCTTTGCAAACATAAGGGAGTCAACATTCATGGTCGGCAAATAATATCCTATCTTGATGATGTTGCTATAGAGTTTAGGACCAGACTGATGCCTCCCACAAACTCCTGCATGAGCTTCTTTAAGCACGTGGTTTACATTTTTTTAGTCGATACACCTGAGCAGCATATCATTATAAGATATTTGAAATAGGATACCATCACGACACACATAATGTGTGGCTGACCTTCAGATCTTTTTACACTCAATAGGGTCCTCAGGAAGCTGGTTATGCAGCAAATACTCCTTGATAGGGATGCGCTAGTATGTTACTGGCTCCACTTCTTCACACATATGATATGAAGATTCTAACTCTTCATTACACTCTTCATCTTCCCTTATATTCATGAAAGATTCCTGAGAACTGCATGAGGCTTGTGTAGTCCTTTAATCTACGAAGGCTGCCCTGAATGGGTAAGAAGAGCAATGTTTCAATGATTTCACTACATCTTCATTGTCGAGGTTTGTAATGAACTCAACACATGTCCATTCAACTACCTATATAGGTGTAGGCCCTTCAGTAGTATTTGAATTATTGCTTGCAACTTGCCACGTGCATCGGCTTGTGCATTAAGCCTTCGTGGTACATGCTGAAGAGTAGCCTCTTCAAATCCAACTATCAGTAATTTGGTAGTATTGAAGTAAGGCTTGAGATTTTCCTTCCTTACATCATATACTTATTTGAGCTGCCTGTTGACCAACTCTGAATCTTCATAAATGCTTAAGCATTTCAAGTTCATATGCAAAGCAATCTCCAAGCCTATGATGAGCGCCTGATATCCTACTACATTATGTGATTTTATCTCTAGAAGAGAGAATGATAGAGGGACAAGGCCATCATGAGGAGTGGAGAACAATACCTAGGCTTTTTCAGATTGGAATTCCCTGTCAAAATGCATCTTCCAATCACGTGAAATTTTGACATGAAATACTTCTTTATCTGGTAGACCATCAATTAAGGGGGTATCATATGAGAGAGGTTGTGAAGTCAAGAAATATGCAAGGGCTTGTCCTTTGACCGCTTTTTGCAGCACATATGTGTTTGAACACATTTTTTAACACCTTGGTCTCTGATGTGGAATAAAGAGGAAGCCGGTCAATAAAGCCTCACAAAACAGTGGAATCCTCAACAAGGCTCATAATAGCCCCAGAACTGGTCAAGATCTTTGTAAATACTCCAAATGGCCACCTGCCATGTTTCGTCACATTTCGACATATCTAAGGCAATGAACACAAAGAAACAATTTAGAAAAAATGGCCTCTACCACCCTGAAATGGACCCCTAAAACTAGAACTATATTTTTGGTGCGTCAAAAAGCTGTGAGACCACTGCTATTGGATCCGACACAGTCAAAAACCCCTATGTGTCAAGTTTCGACTTAATCAGACACTTCAGGACAAAGTTATGTGCAAACACTGAAATAGGAGAAGCCACACACTATTCCTGTGTGGCCACCCTATACCAAAACACCATTAAAAGTGACTTTTTCACAGTCACGGGCAGTGACTTCTAAAGCCCATATCTAGTCTTGATTCAAATCACTCTCAAATTTTGTGAGCGAGTTCGTCTCGTTAAGACGAAAATTTCGATTTGTAGTATGCCACGTGACGACACCTGAACTGGGAGAAAACCTAGAGAGAAGTTGTTGATCCATGAAAAAGTTGCAGAAAATTCAGTAGCGACACGCCTCGCTCGAGCAGCCAAATCATGACGCACGTAAATCGGATCGATGGGAAACCAATTCCATCGTGTGCATAAGGTCTAGGGATACCATTGGTCTAAACCCCATACATGATGAACGGCTGGATTTTTCACACGAAGGTGATGAAGTGACTGTAAATTCTGGTAGCAAGATTCTAGATTCTAGCCAAAACCCAAAAGTTGCAAAATCTTCATTTGTTCTCCAATTCGTGACCTGTTTGTTGCCATGTGATCGTGACGGCACGCTTAGTGCACTAAAGTGAAGATATCAAAAAACCTCAAGGAATGAGCACACTATCGATCTGAAGTTTTCAAGATTCATGTCAACTTCAAGTCTAATGATCGTGGTCTTAAAACATGATTCATGGCTTGAAGTTGATATTAAATTGATCATCATATCGAGCTCCATAAGAAATCAATCATCTTTTGATCGAATGGGCATTAATGCAATCCTGGATCGGTCATGAAAGATCACGCAAGTTCTAAAGCAGTAGTAGGGACTATTTTGGTTATTGTTAGGAAGGGGCAAAATAGTATTTTTACACCCTATTTTCTTAATTTTTTTTTTCAAAATGATTGTAATTATCATCAATTAGGCTAGTTTTTTGGTATCCACCCATGTTTGGGCCTAATTCTATATAAATATGTGTAACTTAATTATAAAGGACCTTTAGTTCAAACCTTCGATCATTCAATAAAATTTTAAATTCTTGCTTAAGTTCGTGGGTGCATCTTGGAGAGAGAGAGAGAGGAGAGAGAAGAAAAGGGCTGATACCCCTCAATAAGGTAGTTTTCTCTCTCATCTTCTTTTCTCTTCCATCTCTATCTCTCTCTTTCTTCATCCTCTTTTCTCTATCATCTCTATCTCTCTTTCTTCCTCCTATTTTTTTTGCCATCTCTATCTCTCTCTTTTTCTCACTCTTCTTTTCGCCCTTATCTCTCCCTTTTTCTTTCCTACTTTCATCTTTATCTCTTTCTCTCTTTTCCTCCTCAGGTCTATCATGTCTCTCTTTCCCTACTCTTCTTTCTTTCTCCATTCACGCATGGCGGACCTATTGTCTGTTGTGATGCCTCCTGCTCATGAGACATGAACAATGAGTTGGGCCCTAGCCCAAGAGGCGGGCTGGGCCTTTGTCAAAATTCTCTCGCCCTTCTCTCTTCTGTCACAAACGACGCAAGCCTATCATCGCCTGTGCTTTCCTTCTCTTTCTTCTATTTTGTCTCAGACAGCGCAAGCCTATCGCCGCCTGTGCTTTCTCTCTGCCACAACAACGCAAGCTTATCGCCACCTGTGTTTTTTCTCTTTCTTCTCTTTTGTCCCAACCAACACAATCCTAGCATCGCCCGTGTTTTCCATCCTTGTTCTTCTATTATAGACGACAAAAACTTATCGCCGCCTATGTTCTTTCCCTTTCCACTTTCTTTTGACACAGCCGGCGCAAGCCTATCGCAGCATGTTTTCTTTCTCTCTCTCTCTTCTGTCACAAACGGTGAAAGCACATCACTGCCTGTGTTCTTTTTCTCTCTTCTCTCTTTATGTCACAACTGGCAGAGGACCATCGTCACTTGAGTCTCATCCACCTCTTTCTCATGTCACAGCCGACGGAAGCCTGTTGCCGCCTGTATTTCCTCCTCACTTTTCTTCCTCACGTCATAGCCGGTGGAAGCCATCGCCATCTGAGTCTTCTCTCTCCCCATCTCATTAGTGTCTGTGTCCTCCTCCTTTCCTTCCTTTCTTTCTCTTCTTCTTCTCTCATTGATTTCTCTCTTACTTTGCTTCTTCTTCTCTTTTCTCTTCTTTTCTTCTTCTTATTCTCTTCTTTCTCTCTTTCTGTTCTACTTCTCTCTTTCTCTTACCCTTTTGTTTGACCAAGAGAGGTGGAGACTAGCATTCCATGGTAGTCCAGTTGTCTAGCAGTAATGCCATTGTGTCGGTCAGAGCTACTGTGTCCGCTTGACTGTCACGACGGACTAACCATCATGCAAGCTTGTCGGTATTGGTTCTATCATCTAGTAGTAATTCTATTGAGCCGATCTTAGTTACCGAGCCCGTTTTACTGCCATGTCAGGTCAATTACTTGCTAGTTTAGCCATTGTATTGGTCTCACCGCCTAGTCAAATTCTTCTAATCCTAATATTTCTTCTCTCAATCTTCTCTTCTTCTTTGAATGTGCACGCCTGTGTACGTTCACCTAAAGGCAAGGTGGAGTCCGTTGACCCACTTGTCTTGAAACATTTTTCATATGTGTGTGATTGCACAAACAGGAGAATACAGGCCAAGGGATGCGATTCTGAACCAGTTTTACGACTGAGGGGATTTTATCGTGATCTAAGAGGGTGCCCACGTGAGCCTACCCGAGTAAGTCCTGAACCTTAAATTCCTCTCTCAAAGTTTGATCTACCAGCCGTTTTTTAAAAGCAAGGTTCCCGAGAGAGCGATCTCAAGTCCCGGGTTCCCTTGAGACCTAAGATACGTGCCGTCAGTTCGTTTAAATCCAGAGGACGAGATCGAGGCACCTAACCAGCTTGACGACTCCACTGGGGACTTACTACCCCTTAGTCAGATCGTAGTTGTTTGTCTAGTTCCTCCTTTTATTTTTTGTTTTTCACACATATGACTTTTGGGTTCTGTAACCCATTTATTTAGATCAGGGACTTCCTTATCCCCGCATTCGTGAGTATCCCCAGGGAATAAGTTCCTCCAACTTCGTTCCCAACCTTGATTTTGAGCAAAGGCCCCGTGTCTAGCTCTTAAGTCCTAACCTGGATGGGTGTGAGGTGGGACTTAAAGGTCCGTCACTCCCCATCTCCTTACTCTGGTGGAACCTCCGCCAAGGCACCCTAAATAGGCGGCACAAGCCACCACTCATAGCATGCACCCTATTACCGGCAAGTCACATGTCGATCGTATTGCCAAGGTACATCGGAAGGTTGCCCAGTTCCTCTCTAGAAAAGGCAAGCAAGTTGCTGCTGCCTCTATGGGTCGTAGTAAAGTAACCTCCCACACTTCTACACCATCACGAGTCTCTATCCCTAGATGCTTGAGACATCAAGGCGGAGACCCTGGGGCCTCCACCTCTCACACACACCCTAAGGGTTGTGGGCCTCCAACTCGAGCCACACCTTGGGGCAACTCTCATATTGCCTCAAGCCAGTGTCCAGGACCGGGCCTCATTGGGCTAGGTCTTGTACACGCTATGCATGTGAACCCCACGTCTTGGGGCAAAGCCGTCGCTGCGCTAACCCGAGTACATGGGGGATGACTTCCTCGGCCTCCTACTCATCACACACTAGTTCACCATGTAAGGGGCAGGTTGTCGCATGTTTCCTTACAAACATCTGCTCGTGATTCTCTGCCTCCTAAGGCTAGTCAATCTGTTCGAGCTCGAGCTGACCCCAAAGGCGCCCGTGATCCTTCTTCAAGAGGCGTACACGCACGGCATCCCCAAACTACTTTTCCCCGCTCCTGACTTGGGTGTCAACGTGAGTCGATCATTCCACTGCTTGCCCTGTCTCTTTCGGACAAGCACCTCAAACCTTGGTACTCGAAGACCGTCTCCACTAGTACTATCTTGGACCAGATGTATTATCTCGGTTAGGCCCTTGGGGCCTACAAGAGAGCTCGGGGCAAAGACCGCATGAGAGACCCTGTCCTTCTTCTCCTTCCACCCAGGTAGAATTCATTCCCTCTCCACCAGATGGAGATAGCCCTCTCTTATGCGAGACGAGTTAAACAGTCGCAGTCCCGTTTGCAATTTTGGCATGAGATGCATCAAAGTCTCAACGGCAAGTGCGACAGGGGTCTATGTATTTTGACTAGAGAAGCAGTCAAGACAGTTGGGACACCCAACTCTGACAACCTTATTCGCTAGAATCCCTTCTACCCTCTTCGGAAGACAAACCTTAAAGAAGAGGAAAGAGAAACATGCGTCGTGGTTAATGTCGTTGAAGACGACTTGGACACCCAGAAGCCACGGTCCCAAGACCGTCGAGAACCAGTCCTTACCTGCTCAGCATACAAGAGTCGGGTCCAGTCAGGGCATGTTGATCTCCTACTGACTGACTTGCCATGTGCGCCCGTCAAGCATGAAATCCTTCAACTGCATCCAAGCCTGACCTCCCTGGAGAAACGATTAGTGTCATGGTTATAAATGAATCTGCCGACTCTCTGGAGGCCTGTATGGAAAGGTTTGAATAGATGGTCCAAGCTATGATGGACAAGATCGACCATATGGAGGTCGCCCAGCACTCGGTTAACCATGAGGTCAATTCCCAACATTCAGAAGATGTACCTCCCAAGTAGCCTCCTCCTCCTGCCTCACAAGACAATTTTGTCCCTCACCGCTTTTCTCAGGTAGACATTGATGCTATGGTAACTCACAGCCTGAAGAGCAGCATGTCGAGAGACATCGGCTGACGGGAAACTCCTTCTTCGTCAGTTCGTTAAAACACTTGATGGCCCTACCTTCCAATGGTACACTCGGCTGCCTCCAAGCTCAGTACGTACTTGGCAGAAGATGGAGAAATTGTTCCATCAACATTTCTGTGAGGTTGAGAGGGAGGTCCAAACCATTGAACTTCTCACCTTGACCTAGGAGCTAGATGAATAGGTGGATAAATTCATATCAAGGTGGAGAGATCTGGATGCTCGCCATCCCAGTCCTATGCCTAAGAAGGAGGCAGTTCAAACCTGCATTTGAAATATGCCACCTGATATCGCTCTACATGTCGAGGCCTCTAACCCAACCTCCATGTCAGACCTAATCTCTAAGTTGGTTCACATAGAGAGCCTGTCACGCCATCATAATGGGTCACGACAGCAGTCTTCAAATTTTGCAAATAACCGGGGCAATGGTAATTCTAGAGCCAACGTCTGGGGCAACCAACAAAAAGGAGTCATCAGTGCAGCTGTCATAGTTAACGATCCAAAGAAGGTCACCTCCCAAACTTTGGACCTCTCCAAAGTTGTCGACACAACAAAGGCAATACCTTAGGCAGGCAAATAGCGGCAGTCATAAAATTGGGTGCCTCCACCTGCAAACCGTAATCGAAGTGAATATTGGATCGCCCATCAGAATAAAGTGTATCCCTTTGAAAAGGAAAGGGTGCTTGCATTGCTTTGACTACTGCTGGAACATAACAAGGTTGAATTACTTGAGAGCAAGTTTCCTAACCAAGTTGGTCTTGATATGCACGCAAAATACTGTGCTTATCATCAAAGGCCCCATGGAGGACTGTTATACACTTAAAGACCTCATCAAGGCTTTGATCCAAAAGGGCCAGATTAAGCTTGAGGAACTCAATAAGGTGTTCGGGGCAATAGAAGCCTCTCACATAGTGACCATCGATGAAGAAGACGATGCGCCTGATCTCCTTCGAGCCTTCTTTGTCATGATGTTTCAACTAGGCCTTATCGCACAAAATCCAGCAAGGCAACCCAAGCACCTTGCTAAGGGAACAGAGAACCAGAGGTGCTCGTACCATCAGCTATGGGGACATGATCTGCGCGAATGCTCCAGTTTTCATGAGATAATTGTGAAGAAAATACAGGAATGCCATGAATCTTGTAACCTCCCATAAGGGGACCCCCAAATCACTGCTCCATCGGTGCAAGAGGATCTCCTGACACAAGACCTTGCTAATGATGATTCGGATCTTGCTGAACCTTCAACTTCTCAACCATGAATAGTCTACCACGGGCAAGGCAGACTTAAGTCGTTAAAACAAGAGGCTATCCATCAAGCTAGGGCTGTCCATAAACCTAGTGAGATGAATCAAGCACCTCCATACGCACCCAAGAGGAGACATGCCCCAAGATGGGATCGCAGGAGGAACAAGCCTCCCAAACCTCCGGTCGGGCAAGAGTTCCTCAGACCTCTTCCTCCCTTGCCGACTTTAGAGGATTTAATCCCTGACGCAATCATCCTTCCCTCTTCACCTCATAAGGAGGACACCCCGGGGTCATGCCTCACCCAACACACGCCCAATGAGGGCAATGACGTTAAAAGCACTCCCCAACAGTCTAAGTAGGAGAAAGACCTAAAAGACTCCCTGCACACATCCAATTTTGGTGATGATGTAAAACGCTTCCCAGATAGGTCCAACGAGGGGAATGACCTTAAATCCCCCTCACCTACTAAATCTTCTTCTTCGTCTGCTTCCCCCTCCTCCTCTTCGATGTCTCCTATAGGTACAGCCTAGCAATGTCCAAACTTCGATGCCCTTGATCTAGAATTTGAAGGAATCAACATAAGCAGGACGCAACGAAGGTGGCTGAGAAAGGCGTTAGCCCAGGCGGCTGGATTCTTAATAGTTGTTGATGCCTTGGTAGCTCACGCTCGGTCAGAGTCATCTTCCTAGCACAGGGGGTTCAGTGAATCTAGAGGGGAGAGTTCTTACTCTCGAGAAGCTTGTCACATGTTATAAATCTCAGAGGCCTCACCCACCATGGGGCAAATGAGCTTGAGGTTACGAAAGACGTTGTAACCCCCACCTCGGAAGCAAAGCGTCTCCAAATCTCCTAGTTTACCTCTTCTCCCTAATCCAAACACAAATAGCTTCCCCATTCTCCAGCTCCCGGGCCTCCTTCCATGCCCAAATACCCCAAACAATCCACCTATTCTCCAATTCCCCAGGATGCCTCAGATCCCATATACTCAATCACTTCATAAGCCTCAACCTTAACAAATCCCTATCCCCATTAACCAAACTACCCAAGCTAAGCCGGCTTCCCAACCAAGCCCGTCAGCTGACCAAAATAAACCTTGCCCATTCAAACCTGTGCCTAAACCTAGCATACCACCCAAACCAGTGGCAAGACTAGGAGCATAAAGCCTTGACCAAGAAAAGGTGAAATATGATGTGATATGGCATCTGAGGAAGCTTTGAGCCCTTATCAGCATCTACGACGCCATCATGCTCTAGAAGGATTTTCAGATGGCTTTAGTTCAAGTTCTCTCTAATCCAGAGGTGTAGAAGATCGAAGTAGAACCCATTGAGCAGGACCCGATGATTTTAGGAGGATGTATGCCAATCACTTTTTCAGAGGACGATATGTAATTCGGGGAAAAGTTTCATAATCGTCCCCTCTTTGTGACTGGTGAATTACATGCGTGCCCAATCAACCGTATTATGTTTGATGGAGGGTCAACAGTCAACCTTATACTAAGAAGGATCCTCACTCGATTGGGGTTAGGGTCTGAAGATCTCAATCTGACCCACATCATAGTTCAGGGATTCAACCATTCAGAAGAGAAGCAGGCTGCCACAGTTTGCCTCCGTCTTGAGAACGGTGAGCTAAACGATTAGGCTAAATTTCATGTAATCGATACTGACACTTCCTACAACATTGTCCTCGACCGGTCATGACTACATGACCTGGGAGTAGTTCCATCGACGTTACACCAGTGCTTCAAGTATAGTCGAGATGGGAGACAACATACGGTCTATGCTAACAAAAGACCATTTCCTGTAGCCAAGACTCACTACGCAGATGTTCAATATTATTTCACAGATCTGGTGTCACCTCAGAAACTAAATATGGGGATCACAAGTCCACAATTAAGACAGGATCTTCGCCTCATGAAGATGTTGTAGAAGTGGGGAAGACATTGGTAAACATGTTCAAAGAGGAAGAAAGGCATGGCATAATTCTCCCTCTAACCCTTATTCATTCTAGCATCCCGACAACCGTTCCTAAAGAAACTCCACCTTCACCTGAAGAGGGTGCCTCTCCCTCTTCTAAGCCACCTTTGCAAGAAGATGAACCAGAAATCCCTCTTGGGATTGAGGACGTCATAGAGACAAAACTCCTGATTCCAAAGGTTACTTACAGACCAGACTATCAAAAGGTTGTGCATATCCCTATTGTGCTCTTGAAAGCCGAATTAGCATCCCAGCCACCACAGTAGGTGCATCAAACCTTGGTTGCTGAGGATATTCCTCAAGTCGTGCGTTTCTTCAATAGAGGGGAAGCAGTTGGAGACAGGGCATCCTGCTCATCCTCAAGTACAAGACCCCCTGTCCGAGTTAAGAAGTGAAGTTCGCTGTCTTCAGAGCTAATTGAAGGTCATGCGTACCGCTTCAAACTATCTGAAGGAGTTTGTACCTGAGACCAAGAGTTATGATGAACACGAAGTTAAAATGCTGCTAATAGAAGCCAAAACCCCTTCTGAATATAAGATCTTTAGTGAGCAGGCTCATCAAATAAAGAGAAAAAATGAATTCTTTACCCTTGTCCAATCAAACGTTAAAAGGAGAAGAAGCAAATGCTCCTCTATTTGAGGTTATCAAAACCGCAGCAGTTTATCACAAGATAAAGCAAGGCCTAGGGTTTCCCTTGGTGAAAAGATCGAAGTAGTAAAAGCAAAATCCAGCAAAACAAAACGAAGAATGAAATTATGCTGCATAACGACATTTTCATTCACCAACTCAATTTTACTTTTGCTGCCGTACAGAGAAAGAAACAAGAACCAATTATCTTATTGAACTCTACTCTACATGCTACGAAAGAAACCTCGGTGTCCTGAATACGTTCCTTCAATTTAGCCACCATTTGAGTCTCCTCCTCCACCGCTACAGTTTCAGACTCAATGGTGCGAGTGAGTTCTGACAAATCCGCAGCCAGAGTAGCCTCCATGACTCTTCTCTGAATCCTCTCCTTCTCGAGTCCATCATATTCCTTCCTTAATATCCACATCTCCTCTCTTATTTCAACCATCCTTTTGAAGCAAGCTCGTCCCTCCCTTTTGAGATCGCGCTGATGTGCTGTCATAGTGGCTTTCTTCTCAGTGGAAGAATATTTTCCCTCGTGGCAATGCATTTCTGCCTCATGGTGCAGTCTTCCTGACCACCAGCTCTCCAACTCACTTAGGGTAGCATCAAAATGGGAAATGACTTCTGACGCATTCTCAACAACAGTGGTCACGACAACGAATTCCTTGAGTTTGGCTAAAGCTACACCCAACTCATTAAAAGGTAGTTCCCTTAAACCTTGAAGGCCTACATGAAGCATGCTTGCAATTATACTAGAAACCTCGATGAAAGTGGGCCCAAATGATGCTGCTGGGATTACCACTCCGAAAGAGACTTCGGTTTCAACGATCGGGCTTGTAGAAGTGATAGCAATTTGAGCGACCGGCTCTTCCGAAATGATGGCGAAGTCTGAAGTTTCATGCGTATTAGACCCCGAGGAAGCCCCCGCCTCAACCTCTCATGATTCTTTGATACCAGCCTCATCGCCTTGACCTTAGCCTATGGGAGTCGCCATTGCTGTCCCAGCATCCTCCATAGAAGCCTTTTCCCCTTGCTTCTCACCCTCCTGAGCTGTCATGACAGTATTGGCAAGCGCAGGAGCTGCATCTTCCCTTAAGACCTCATCAATTACCGATTCAGCTTCAGTCTTGGCTCCTTCTATTTGGTATGTGCCCTCAACAGCCAAAATCTCGACCACAAAAAGCTCAACCCCTTCATATTCATGATCTACGCTCTCGGGGCCAGCAGCCTCTTGGTACTTTGGGGAATCATTAACCATAGGCCTTTCCTCTTGAATCATGACACTTTCCTCTGTCGGGGCACTAAATTCCTGAAGCATAGAGGCCACATCGGTAGCTGGTTTCCTTCTTAGAGAAATAGCTCTAGAGCTTTCAGTCTCATTAGTCTCCATGTGAATCAAATCTGACCCAGAAGCAATAGCAACAGGCTCAGAAGGGCCAGAGTCATTCACCTCAGTTTCTAAAGAAGAAGATAATAGTTCAGGACTGACAAAAGATGGTTGAGAAAGCGCAGAAGGTGACACTGGTGGAGTTATTAATGAATCAAAAGAAGGAGTGCTACCTCCTGACTCCAAAATCATAGGAAGTTTGGCACCCATACATCTTCGAGTACGTCTACCAGCTTGAGCTGGTGCACGAGTGCCAGTAGGGTTAGATTGTTTCCTTTTCTTTCCCACTCTTGGAGGAGGCACAACCACTCTAGAACTCACTCCTTGAGAAGGGCCCGCAATCAATTTATTGTGAGGACCACTCCTGATTAGTGCGTTCAAGTACTGAATGGGATGCCCCTCATGACCTGGGACCTTTCGGCCCTCACTCCATTCGAAGATGGAACCGAGTTTATCAAGATGCTTCCAGTTTTCTTCTTCATGGCAAGAAATGGCAGCAATGTGTCATCCGCCGCTATCTCTCGAGGAATCCCAAGACCCTCCCAGTTCAAAGGATATCCCAAGACAAAGACCTCGCTAAGACCAGGACTATCCACCAGTCTCCTGATGCCAGTTGTTGTTTTTCCCTTTCCATGGGTGATCAACATCCCAGTATCCTCGACTGGCAATTCTCCACCAATTTGCATAGGCCTCGGTCACCTGGACCCTTCTGCCTAGATGAGGTAACACATACTTGCTAATCTCGATCATCTTTAGGAACGTGGACCAAGCGATCTGTATGTGTCCGGGCAACCAGCACTTTCGAAGAGTCCCAAGCTCTTATGTCTTCCTTATGTTTATTCTGCCACAGCGCTTTTCGAAAAACACAGAGAAGAGGCAGCTCTGATCAAGCCCATGTTGACGGGCGAAGCGATGAGGTAAATACCCCTCCAATCTGGCACTGTGTGGGGTCCGATAAAGTAAAACTCCCCCTTCAACGCTCAAAATGAACATCAGCTACCTAATAGTTGTGGGAGCACCGTCTAACTCCTTCCCTAATTCGTCAATGAAAGCACGATCGGTGAAGCTTCCAACCGAGAATGGGACCCGACGCATATTTGAGAAGTCATGCCCGAACAAGCTTCGAGCCTCCCTTGGGCTGTGAAAAATAGCCTTTTGACCAGCAATCCTCATCAAGAAGGGGAATATCTTCTCTCCTGAGCCTTAGCTTCTGACATAGGTGGCAGGGAAATAGGCCCCTATCCACCCATATACATAATGGATGGGGGATGGAGTCTTCAAGTCCCGAGGGAACGCTTCTCCTCTGACAATGTCATTCCCTCCCTCCTTGTCTTTGTAAGCCTTTCCATGAGAGATGGTCCCCAAGCCATGGTAAATATTCCACAAAACTGGTTGAGCAAGGGCATACTCACGCCCTCTTGCCATGTCGTAGGCCACATAGAAGGTTCCTGGACGAATGTCATCTGCCCGGCTAGGGAGCGCAAACTTACATAAAAATAAAGCCAAATATGCAGCCAAGAAGACACAATTGTTGGTGGTCTCATATTAATACATGGGAGGCGTCCCCTATGCAATTTCCTTCCCTTTTCCTCTTCGAATACCTCGAGAACCTTCATGGTAGTCCCCACAAAAGAATTTCACTCATTTGATGAAGGTTACCCGACCATTGCTCGACTGGGCATGGAGCAATTGATAAACCTTGAAAACTTTTTTAAGATTAGCTGGTGGCTCTTCTCTCCCCAAGCAAGAGCCACCAAAGATGACTAAGTTTTGGGGTACGAACTCGTCACAGATGGCCCCGATCAATGGAAGGCCCCGATGAAATGAAGATCTAATAAGGAGATTCCTGCTTCCTCATGTCCAAGAAGCCAGGTATTGCTAACATGGCTCCATGTCTCGAGAAGTACCTTTTCAATACCGATCATAGTAGTTGGCCGAGCACTAAACCGCTGCTACCAAAGAAGCGCATTCAAGAATGCTTCTGTGCGACACCAACACTCTGGTGGTCCAGGAAGAGTATCCCTTTAAATATTGGTGCTCCCCCTGTACTCGAAGACCTTTTCCTGACCACATTAGTCCCTTTGCTTGCACCATTCACTTTCCTAAGGTGGGCAAGTTCTCCCCGGAAGCATTGTTCATGTGCATAAAATGAAGGAGCGCCACCCCTTCTTCAATACTGACATTGCCGTTATTGTCCTCTCGAACTTCAAAATGAATCGGATCAGTGATAAAAGTGACACTGAGAGGCCACTCTAGCTTGCATATTGGATATCTCAACCAAATGGGCTCACCCCTTATTAGAGTCTATGGGTAAATTCATTGGTGTCGATCTCCCCTTCCCTGAGAAGGCTCTTTATGTCAGGAATTTGGTAAGAAGACTCAGCCATAATAAAGGGCTCATGGATTCACCTCCGAACGAAAATTGCTAAAGGCACTGAATAAGTAATGACGGTGTCTTCAGTGGCTAAGTGTCAGCTGTATTGTTAGAGGTCTAGCTCTGGTTGTGTTTCTAGAAGCCTAGCATTGATTGCGTTTACAAAGGTTTAACGTCGGCTGTGATTTCAAAAGATTAGTGACGACTGTCTTTTCAGGGATCCCGAGCCGGTTGTGCAGTCAGAGCTTAGAGCCGGCTATGTTCGCTAATGCTAATGCTTAGCACCGACTGTGTTTACCAATGCCTGTCGTTGCCTATGTTTGCCAATGCTTACTGTCGGCTGTGTTTACCAATGTCTAGCCCTGATTGTGTTTCAAAGGACAATTGTTGCTCGGGTTCAAATCTCTCACGCATGCTACAGATTCTGTGCATGGCACCTTGAGCCCTGTTACGTTGCCTGACAACAGTCACCACGTCCTGGCCTGACATACATCTCACACGTGTGGAAGCATGACCGTTTGCCTTTCTGTAACGGCCCAGCTCTAGCGATGGTCTGTCTCCACGCACCCTTCGGATTCCCCCCGAAATTTCCTTTTTACACCCTGTAACCCTCTGCAACCTTCCTCCAAGTCACCGAGAAACCACTTACAACCGCCTAAAAACTGCTAAAAAAATCATCGAAAAGCCCTGGGCAGCCCACTGCTACAATTCCAACCTCTTATTCCCTTTGTCAGAACTGTCAAAATCACGACTGGAGTTTCCCTGCTTCCCTGTGAGCTCCCTTTCTTCGCGCTGCAAATTCCTGCAACCTCACAAAAGCATGGCCTTCCTCGTTGGCTTTTTCTTTCCCTTAGCTGATACCTCCCTTGTTCACCGACAAAACTTCTAACTTGGCCAGAATCCCCTATGTGTTTGCAGAAGCTCTCACCGGAAACCTCACCCTCACTGTTAAAATCAAAATTTTACCTTAAGTTTTTATCCTTCGGTGAAACAGTGAAAATGGGGTTTACCCCCTTTTATACAGCCGATGCTTTCCTCAAATGCCTCTCGTAAACTGGGAATCCCAGCCACTTTTAAGAAGGCCAAACGCCGATGGGCCGTACCGAGTTGGGTTCTAACTTGAGGCCCGAGGCAAGTTTTACCGCCACCAATAAAATCCCACACAATAGAGGCTAAAATCGGGTCAGGCTCAGGCCAGGGACCCAAACACTTACCTACACTCAGCACTAGATATGTTGCCGAAACTACCCAGCACCGGCTGTGGTTTTAGTAACTTCAACGCTGGCTGTGTTCGCAGCAACTCAGCGTCGGCTGTGTTCAACAGCTAACATGACTGCCCTCAGCGTCAGCTATGTTTTTTTAAACCTCAATGTCATCCTGGTATTCAAGAAATAACATTGACCAACCTCAACGCCGACTGCGTTTTCAAAAGACTCAGCACCGGCTGAGTGTTCAAGAAATGATCATTGCCACACACCCCATGCTAAAGCCATGTGTGTCCTACTATTATTATCCCCACTAGAGTTGCATCAGACCGTGACCTATTATCCCCAGTGGAGTGGTACCCAGGTCGTTCAACTCAAGCCATGACTTCTCATCCCCAATAAGAGTCATACCATTACTGCAACCCATTATCCCAGTGGGTCATTTTTTCCACTGCAACCCCTAGTGGGTCTACCTCACACCTAGTTATCCTGTCCTCAAGGAGTCGAGTACCATTTTTCACCTATAAGGGACCCACACGTTTTCCCATTATCCCTAATGAAGTTGGTCTTCCCATCTGAACCCCTTGTTGGCCATAACCATTTTATCCTCAAGGAGTCAGATTCCCATCCAAAGACTTACTCCCCATGCAGCTTCACCCACATGGAGACCCACATCACGGTCCGTGTTGCATGACCCTAAACTGCATAGCCTTGGTCTAGCTGCACCACTTTAAACTGCATAGGCCCAAACTATATGACCGTAAACTATAGTACACGTCCTACCCACATGACGTTAAAAGGCTCAGCATCATGGTCTGTGCTGCATGACCCTAAACTGCATAGCCTTGGCCTAGCTGCACGACTTTAAACTACATAGGTTCAAACAATATGACCCTAAACTATAGTACACGTCCTAGTCGCATGACAGTAAAAGGCTCAACATCATGGTCGGACCTATATGACCTTAAACTGTAGTGGAGGTCTAGTTGCACGACCTTAAACTGTATGGTCCAAACCCAGACCAAATGGGAACAATGCCCTACGACATGGCAGATGGGCTTAATTCTGATCAACGAAGTCCATACAAAATTCTCAACTATCAGAATCACAACTAGTCCCTTAAGGGTGAGGACTTCTATAGGATCCCTCAAAAAAGTCTCTTATCCACGGACGGACCTACGAATAATGCATCCCAACGTCTGAGCATCCTAGTTGTAGCATTGCAAGAATCTCCTTGGCGTTCACATGGTCCTATGGCTAGGAAGAAAAAAAGTAAGAAATTTTTTCAAATGTCGTCCTTTTCACTTCTCTCGAAGAACAACATTTGGTGGGGTAAGCTGTTTGAATACATTTTTTAACATCTTGGTCCCTGATGTGGAATAAGAGGAAGTCGGTCAGTAAAGCCTGACAAAACAGTGGAATCCTTGAAAAGTATCAAAATAGCCCCAAAACTAGTCAAGATCTTTGTAAACACTCCAAAAGGTCACCTGCCAAGTTTCGTCACAATCTGACACGTCTAAGCTAGTGAAAACAAAGAAACAATTTTAACAAAAAGGCCTTTAGCACCCTGAAACCGACCCTTACAACTAAGACTATATTTTTTGTGTGTCAAACTAGTGTGGGACGACTACCATTGGATCCAACATGATTGAAAACCTATATTGGTCAAGTTTCGGCTTAACTGAACACTCCCGGACAAAGTTATGACCAAAACAATGAAACAGGAGGAGTTACACACTATTCCCGTGTGGCCACCCTACACCAAAACACCATTAAAGGTGACTGTTTTCACAGTCATGGGTAGATACTTTCGGGGCCCATATCTCACCCATCTTGAGTTAAATCGTGCTCAAATTTTGTGAACGTGTTTGTCGCGTCAAGATAAGCATTTCGATATGTGGTACGCCCTATGACGACACTTGACCGGGGAGAAAATATAGAGAGAAGTTGCTAATCCATGAAGAAGTTGTAGAAAATTCAATAGCGATAAGCCTCGCTCGAGCGACCAAATCATGGCGCTCAAGCATCGGATCGATGAGAAACCAATTCCATCGTGTGATTAAGGTCTAGGGATACTATTGGTCCAAACCCAATACATGATGAACAGTTGGATTTTGCACACGAAGGAGATGAAGTGACTGTAAATTCAGGCTATTGGATTCTAGATTCCGATTAAAATCCAAAAGTTGTGAAGTCTTCGTTTGGCCTCCAAATCACCTCCCATTTATTGCCACGCGATTGTGATAGCATGCTCAATGCACTACATTAAAGAAATCACGAAAAAACATCAAGGAACGAGTACACTACCGATCCAAAGTTTTCAAGATTCATGCAAATTTCAAGTCTCATGGTCGTTATCTAAAACCTCGATTCATGGCTTGAAGTTGGTATAAAATTGATCGCCATGCCAATCCCTATAAGAAAACAACCATCTTTCGATCAAACGGGCATCAAAGCACCCCGAATCAGTCACGGAAGATCACACAAGTTCTAGGGCAGCAGCAGGGACTATTTTTAAATTCCATCTATTGTTAGACAGGGACAAAACCGTCCTTTTTCACCCAATTTTCTTAAATTTTTTAATTGAAAATAATTGTAATTACCATCAATTGGGCTAGTTTTTTGGTATCCACCCATGTTTGGCCCCAATTCTATATAAACATGCAAAACTTAATTGTAATGGACTTTCGGTTCAAACCTCCTATCATTCAATAAAATTTCAATTCTTGCTTAAGTTCGTGGGTGCATCTTGGAGAGAGAGAGAGAGGAGAGAGAAGAAAAGGGTCGGTATCCCTCGATAAGGTAATTTTATAACTAGAACTACATTTTCAGTGCGTCAAATTGCTGCGGGATCACCACCATTGGATCCGGTATGATTGAAAACGCCAGGGGTCAAGTTTCAGCCCAAAGAGACACTCCAGGAATAAGCTATAGGCGAAGGAGTGAAACAAGAGGTGTCGCACGCTATTATCGTCTGTCCACCCTGAAACACTACACCACTAAAGGGACAGTCATGACCAGTGACTTTCAAAACTCATATCTCGGTCATCCCATATTGGATCACACTCATATTTGGTGAGCATGCTCATCGACTCAAGATGAGCGATTTGACATGTGGCACACCCCGTGATGATACCCGAGTGTGAAGAAACGTTAGAGAGAAGTTGTTGATCCGTGAAGAAAGTGTAGGAAATTCAGCGTGCAGGAAATTCAGCAGCGCCATGCCTTGTTTGAGCAGCCAAATCACGCCGCTCACTAGCCCGATCGATGCGAGACCAATTCCATTACGGGCGTAAGGTCCCAAGCCATCTCTGACCCAAACCCCGTACATGATGAAAGGTCGGATTCTGCACACGAAGCCGATGAATAGACCGCAAATTTTGTTGCTGGAATCCTTGATTTCGGCAAAAATTTCAAACTTGCAAAATCTTTGATCGGCCACAAAATCGAGCTGCGTTGGTGCCCGGTCATTTTGCACCCTATTTTCTAATTTCTTTTAAATCTATTTAATCTTAATTTCTAGCAATTAAGGTTACTTTTGATCATCCACCCATGTTTGGGGCACATGTCTATATATACCTACCATCATTGTATGTAAAAAAAGAAAAAGAGAAGGTAGACACATACACACATAAGAGAGAGTTTTCACTTAATACAAGTTTCTCTTTCTTACAATTGTGGGGTTACGCTTGAGAGAGAGGGTGTGGTGAGAGAAACCTTCTCTCGGTACTCTTAGGGTTTAAGTAAGTCTTCTCTCTCTACTCCACTCTCGTCTCCCTCTTCTTCTTCTGAGTCCCTCGTGGTGGTTTGCATGGCAGTGGCAGTGTTGTGCATGCCTCTTTCTTGGTCTCACAGGTCATGCATGGCAATGGCAGCACCATGTGCCAGTCTCCCTCGCCTCTTTCTCGTTTGTCTCTTTCTCTTAGTGAATTCTATAGACGGCGCTGCCCATCGTCGCCCACAGACGTAACTTTGACGTCTAGGTGAAGAACCTATATGGCAAAGTGTGTTGCCACCTGCAAGAGTCTTCCTCTGTTATGCATCTAACGTAGACAGCGATACCTATCACCACCTGCTAGAGGCCCTGACAACACCCATGGCCGTCCGTGAGATTCCTTCGTACGTCCGGTGCCTATCATCGCCTGCTAGAGGCCTTGGTAATACCCATTACCATCTACGAGATTCCTCTGTTCCCCCTGCGTCCCAAGCCTATCATTGTGTGACCTAGGAGAGACCATCGTCGTGTCCCTTGTCAAGAGCTAGCGCCATCCACAAGGGATGCGCTGTCTCCTTGCATTTCCCATCGCGATGTCTATCCACGTCCAGATTTCCCATTCTCTTTGCTGTCTCACCGTCTTCTCTTCACACTTTTCTCTTCTCACTTGACTAAAGGTGGGCTTAGATTAGCACCACCATGTCGACCTCGGTTTTGAGTAGTATTTCCACCGTGCTAGTCCTTGAATCATGCCTGTCTTGCTAGCGCTTCGAGTCGGCAAGTTCTGGTTGTCATTCTAGTCTCGCCCTTCCATCAAGTTCTCTTCTCCTTTCTACCTTTCGTCTAACCTTGCACTTCATCGCGTTCTCCCATGAACGTGCATTGCCCTAAGACAAGGGTGGGTCCTTTTTTACCTACTTGTCTTACAAATCAATCATAGAAGTGTTTTGCAGAAAAACAGTAGGATTACAAGTCAAGGAAGGCGATTCTGAACCTGCTCAAGCAGCTGGGGGGCCTTCTTAGTGATCTAAGAGGGCACCCACGTGAGCCAGCCCGAGTAAATCCTAAACCTACCTAAAATTCCTCTCTCATTGGTTGGTATACCTGCCCTTGCCCTCAAGTAAGGTTCCGAGAGAGCAATCTCAAGTCCCGGGTCCACCAGAGACCCGAGACACGCACCACCAGATCACTTAGATCCGGAGGGCGAGATTGAGGCACCTAACCAACTTGATGGCTCCACTGGGGACTTACTAGCCCTTAGATGGTTTACTTTTGTAAGACCAGTTTCCTTCTTTACTTTCTGCATTCATTTCTATGGCACCTGGGTTGTTCAACTCGTTCATATGGGTTGGGGATTTCCTTTGCCCTGCACTCATGGCTGTCCCAGGGAAGCCAGCCGCTCAAGCCTCCTTCCCTACTCTTCTTTTGAGTCAGGACTCATAGTCTGGCTCCCAGGTTCTCACCTGGGTCGGTGCGAGAGGGGATTTAAAGGTCCCTGCCTCCCTGCTTTCTCACCCTAGTGAACTCTCCATCGATATGAGTAGCACTTCTGCTGCCATGCACCCTACTACTAGGAAATCTCCTGTCCATCATATTGCTGCATTACACCGAAAGGCTGCCTCGTCCATCTTTAGGTTCATCGCAAGACAAAACCCCATGCTCCTTCACTACTCCAAGTCCCCCGCACTTGGAGGGTCGATACACAAAGGCGGAGGCCTTAAGGTCTTCACCCCTCTCACACACTCAAAGGCTCATAGTCTATCCACTCGAGCCCTCATGTTGCCTTGAGCTCGCATCCAAGATTAGGCCTTCTCAGGCCAAACCTTGCATACGTGATGCATCCACTTTCCACAGCTGGGGGTCGCACTAGCTCTATGCCACCTCGAGCACAGGAGGATCGACCGCTCCGTCTTCCCTCCCGGCACACACAGCTTCATCTTATGAGAGATAAGCTCCCGCCTCATCCCTCACAACCACAAGCTCATGGGTCTCGACCTCCACAGATCGAATCCATTGACCATGCCCGAGATGACCCCCAAGTCACCCAGACGGCTAACCTTAAAGGTGCACACGCACCATCTTCGCAGGTCCCTTTCGGAGCCAGACTCAGGAGGAGTCACGACCCGGCCTTTTTTTCCTCTGTCGCTCTCAGGCAAGCACCTCGAGCCTTAGTACTCAAAGGTCTTTGCTACGAGCACCATCTTGAGCCAGCCCCGAATCATCCGAACACCTTAGCCTCACAGGGGAATTCAAGGCAACAGCTTGATGTCGGACAGAGGCCTCCAGCCTCCAAAAGAAGAACCCAAGCTGCGCTCCATCCTTAGGCCCCACTCCCTGCTCCAGCTCATTGATATGGCCCTCGCTTGTTCAAAGAAAATGGGGTAGTCCAGGTCTTAGGCTCGGCTCTGGAATGAAGTCCACAGCCGCCTCAAGGTTTAGCAGAAGAGATGTCTATAGATCCTGACCAGGGAAGCCTCCAAGGCAAATGAAGTCACCACCCCTGACAACCTCCTACCTTATAATCCCCTTTGCCCTCTTCAAACTTCAGAGCTTGAGCAAGTCCAGGAGTAGAGTTCGGTGATCACCACCTAAAATCTACAGTCTTAAGACCGTTAAGAACCGGTCCTCACAAGATCGGCATACAAATCCCAAGTCCAGTAGGGGCAAGCTGAGCCCCTCTAGACTGACTTACCGAGCGTGACTCGCTAGCCTCAGCAGTCCGCTGCATCATCTGACTCTGACCTCCCAGAAGAAAAGGTCAGTGTCATGGTGATCAATGACCCGAACGACGCTCAAGAGGAGCAGATGAACAAGTTCGAGGAAATGATGCAAGCCATCCTCAGAAAGATGGAGCGTCTGGAGGCCCCCAGGGCCCCTTCTACACCTGACTCCCTGACCGGTGAGGACACTGCTCCTAGGCAAGCTCCCCCACCACTCTCTCAAGACAGCTCCCCTCCTCACTAGGTCTCCCAAACCGACATAGATGCTGTGGTGGCCCATAGCCTTAAGAACAAGGTCCCGAGCATGCCGGAGACACCACTCTACCAAAAGCCGTATCCTTCATACATTGACCAAGTGCCATTTCCCCCGAACTACCAAAAAGGGAAACTCCCCCCGTCTCATCACCAGCATATAGCCCACTTTCAAGAGGCCTGCCGGGAGATGGCAACTGACGGACATCTTCTCCTCTGCCAGATCGTCGAAGGACCAGCCTTCTAATGGTATGCTCGGTTGTCGCTGAACTCAGTGAACACTTGATAAGAAATGGAGTAGTTGTTCTACTAACGCTTCTACAAAGTCCATAGGCATGTGGAAACCATCGAGCTCCTCAACTTGATGCAAGACCCTGGTGAGTGAGTTGATAAATTCATCACCCGATGGAGAGAGTTGGCGACCTTTCACGTCATTCCCATGACCTTTCACGTTCGTATTGAGGGATTGTTCAAGCATAGCACAACCCGTCAGAAACTTGCCTGCTCAAACTCACGCTCCAGTATTTGCGGTAATCAAATGGTAGTAATCAGTGTGGCTGTCACCGTGGCTGGCACCAAAGGCTCGATTTCTCAAACCTTGGATCTCTCCAAGGCATAGGCGTCTCTGGCCAGAGGCAAGCAGCAGGCCTACAACAGCGTCTCGCCTCTTAAAAACTCTAAACAAAGCGACTACTTGGCCCAGCACTAGAATAAGGTTTACCCCTTCGACATGGAGTGGGCACCTGCACTACTTCGACTGCTACAGTTGCCGAAAAACCAATACTGTGAAGTTGGCTGAGCAGGAGGCAAATGAGAAGTATTGTGCCTATCACATGAGGGTTTGCCACCCCACTCACGACTGCTATGAGCTCAACAAGGGTCAGATAAAGCTCGAAGAATTGAGAAATGCATTTGGGCCAGCTGAGGTATCTCACATAATCACAATCCAAGAAGATGACGGGGCACTCACTATCCTTCGTGCATTCTTTTCCATGATGCTCGAAGAATCACCACCCCAAAGCCGACAAGGCAGCCTATCCTGCCTTCAACGACCAGGAACCTCTGCTGGATATGAGGCTATGACGTCAACGAGTGCACTGGCTTCCATAAGCTCTTGGTAGAAAAGATGCAGCAATGCCAGGAAGTTCAAGGCAACCCCACAAGACACCCTCAAGTCTGTCTCTCTCCTGTACAAGATGATCTCTCGATGCAAGCCCAAGGAAGTGCCGAGCAAGACCCTCTGCAGGTCCTCTTTGAAGCGATTCTCCACTAAAGTCTCGTCACTCCCATGCTCGCCAGGCAGCTAAGACGCCTTGCCCCGGACACGAAAAAACTCTGGTGCCCCTATCACCAAGTGTGGGATCATGAACTCAATGACTACTCCAAGTTTGAGGCCATAGTTGTGGAGAAAGTCCATCAAGGTCGCATCGACTGGGCGTTTCTTCCAGAACATGTCCAAGCCCTAGCTCTCATTCAAGGAGAAACCACACTACAGGCCCCTCATGAGTATGCACTAGACTCTTCAGGGCCTCAGCCCTAGGAAGTTTACCATGAGCGAAGCAGGCTCAAGTCCCTACGACGCAAGGCAGTCTGCCAGGCTACTGCCTCTCGCTAGCTTGATGGGGCGGTCCAAACACCCACTCGGGGATCCCGAAGGAGAAGGTGAACACCTAGGTCATCCCGTCGAAGGGATCATCTTCCTTAGCCACAAGTCGGGGAAGAACTCCTTGGACCTCTTCCTCCGCTGCCGACCTTGCGGGACTTCATCCCAGGCACAGTTTGCCTCATCATATCGTCCAATCAGACCGATGGCCCTGAGTCATCAATATCTTAGGAGCCGGCCAAAATGGGTGATGACGTTAAAAGCACCCCACAAAAGTCAAAGTTGAGATAATACCTTAAATACCCCTCGTTAGGTGCCTCGATCTCGCTCTTCAGATCCTTTGGATATCGAGCGACGTGCTTCTGGGGTTTTGAGGGAAGACCTGAGACGTTTTTGAGATCGCTCTCTCAGGAACCTCGTTCGAGAATGGGGGAAGGTGTTATCAACCTGTGAGAGAGAAATTTAAAGGTGGGTTTGGGACTTACTCGGGCTGACTCGCGTGGGTGCCCTCTTAAATCACAAAGAAAACCACCAGTAATAAACTGGTTCAGAATCGCCTCCCCTAGCTTTTATTCTTCTTATTTTTTGCAATCACACACATATATGGCGAAGGTTATAAGACAGATGGGTCAGACCTCACCCTTTTCCTCTTTGATGAACGTACACAAGCAAGCGCATTCAAAAAGAAGAAGATAAGAATGACGTGGGAGAGAAGAAATCAACTAAGTAAGAGGATAGAGCGGTGACTCAGCTGGTGAGTAATTGGCCTAATGTGGTAGCAAAACGGGTTCGATAACTAGGACTGGCTCACGAGATTACTACTAGACATCATTATCAATACCGACTATCTATGCACAATGATCTGTCTGTCGTGGCAATAAAGTGAGCCAAGTTATCCTGGCACAACAACATTACAGTTAGATGATAGGACTACCATAAGAGGCTAACCTCAATCCCTCTTAGTCGAACGACGGAGTGGCAGAATTAAGGCTACGAGAAAAGAACAAGAAGAGATGAAGGGAAAGAAAGAAGGAGGGAGAAGAAAGGAAGAGAAGAATATGAAAGACGAGAGGACAAAGGAGAGAGGAAAGGAAGAATCAGTTGGAGCTAAACATTGCCGACTGTGTTAGAAGTAAGAGAGAGAAAATGCAATTAGCACTAAGCTTGGCCGACTGTGTTGTATAGAGAAGAGAGAGGAGACACAGGCGGCGTTAAGCTTCACCGACTGTGTGACAGAAGAGAGGAGAGAAAACTAGTCGGTGCCAGGCTTCACCGACTGACAGAAGAGGAGAGAGAAAACCAGTTGGTGTCAGGCTTCATAGACTGACAAAAGAGGCGAGAGAAAAACAGTCTGCATTAGGCTTCATCGATTGACAGAAGACGAGAGAGAAAACCGGTCAATGCTAGGCTTCATCGATTGACAGAAGAGGAGAGAAAAAACTAGTTGGCACAAGGCTTCACCGACTGATAGAAGAAAAGAAAGAGAAATCCAACTGATGCTAGGCTTCGTCGACTGGCAGAAGAGAAGTGGGAGAAATCCAACCGGTGCTAGGATTCACTGACTGACAGAAGAGGTGAGAGAAAAATCCAACTAGTGCTAGGCTTCACTGATTGACAAAAGAGAAGAGCAAGGAATCTAACCGACGCTAGGCTTCGTCGACTAACAGAAGAGAAGAGAGAGAAATCCAATCAGCAGTAGGCTTTACCGACTGATAGAAGAGAAGAGAGAGAAATCCAACCAACGCTCGGCTTCACTGACTGCGACAGAAGAGAAGAGAGAGAAATCCACCCAACATTAAGCTTCACCGACTGTGACAGATGAGAGGAGAATGGATGGAGATAGAGATGAGAGAGGGGAGAGAGAGATATAGATGAGAAGAAGAGAGGGAGAGACAGAGAGAGAGATGAGAAGAAGAGGGAGATGCAAAGAAGAGAGGGAAAGAGATATAGATAAGAGAGGGGAGAGAGATAGACATACAGATGAGAAAGAAGGGAGGAGAGAGAAAGAGGTAAAGAAGAGAAAGAAGGGTGGAGAGAGAAAGAGGGGAGGAGAGAGAAAAGGGGAGGAGAGGGAAAGTTATCTGCACGAAGGACACCAACCCTTTTCTTCTCTCTCCTCACTCTCTCTCCAAGATGTACCCAAACAACAATCAGAATTTTTATTGATTGATCCAAAAAGAATGAATCCCTTCTTTTGTACAATGAGGCAGTGCTTGTTTATATAGAATTGGGCTAACACGTGAGTGTACGCCAGAAAACTACCTAGAATTGAAGATAATTACAATTTAATTGAATTCAAAGAAGTTCGATTAATGGGTGCAAAAGGACTATTTTTTCCCTGCCTAACAATGTGTGGAATTCCATAACAATCCCTGTTGTTGCTTTAAAACGTGTTTCAACTTTCGTGGCTGACCCGAGGTCGTTCTACTGCCCGTTTGATCGAAAGATTATTGTTTTCTTGTAGGGCTCGACATGGCGATCATTTTGATACCAACTTCGAGCAATGAATCATGTTTTTTAGCCATGATGATGAGACTTCAATATTTGATTAAACTTGAAAACTTCTGATCGATTGTGTGCTCGTTCCTTCATGTTTCTTCATGATTTCTTCATTGAATCACACTGAGCATGCCGTCATGATCTTGTTGCAACGAACGTAGCTTGATTTCGTGTCCGGATGAAGATTTTGTCGTCTTGAGTTTTTGGCCAAAATCTTGAAATTCGGTGGCCGGAATTTGCAATAGCTTTGATGCCTTTATGTGTGAAATCCATCCATTCATTGTACGTGAGGTTTGGACCCGAGATACCTCGGGCCTTAAGCACCTAATAAAATTGGTTTCATGTCGATCGGGTATACGAGCCTCGTGATCTGGCTGCTCAAACGAGCCATGCTGCTTTTAAATTTTCTACAACATCCTTCACGGATCAGCGACTTTCATTTAGTTTTACTCTCTTCTAAGGGGTCATCACAAGGCGTACCACATATCGAATTGTTCGTCTTGATGAGATGGACACGCTCACAAAATTTGGGAGAGATCTGTCTTGAAACTAGTGAGATATAGGCCCCGAAAGTGACTGTCCATGACTATGAAAACAACCACCTTTAATGGTGTTTTAGTGCAGGTTGGCCACACAGGAATAGTGTGCGGCCTACCCCTTTTCGATATTTTACCCATAACTTTGTCTTAGAGTGCCCTATTAAGCCGAAACTTGACCCATAAGGGTTTTCAACCATGCTGGATCTAATGGCTATTGTCCCACAGCTATTTGACATACCAAAGTATGGCTCTAGTTACAGTGTTCATTTCAGGGTGCTAGAGACCGATTTTACTAAAATTGTTTCTTTGTGTTCACTACCTTAGACATGTCTAATCGTGATGAAACTTGGCAGGTGGTTTTTTGTAGTGCTGATGATGATCTTGACCAATTATGGGGCCATTCTAAGACTGTTGATAATTTCCACTGTTTTCTAGAATTTATTGACCCGCTTCCTACTAGGGACCAAGGTGCTGAAAAATACATTCAAACAACTTGCCCTCCCGAATGTTGTGCTTCAAGAGAAGCGAGAAGGACAATCATTCAAAAAATTTCCTTTCGATTTTACTTTATTGTTTCTTAGCCACAGGACCACGTGAACGCTAAGGAGATTCACGCAATGGCATCACTAGGCTGCTCAGACGTAAGGCTGCATTGTTCACGGGTCTGTCCATGGAGCCTTTAGGGGGAGAAGAGACATTTTTGAGGGATCTTATCAAATTCCTCACCCTCATGCGGACTGTTCATGATTATGAAGGTAAGGATTTTGTACGAACCTCATCAGTCGGAATCAGGCCTGTTTGACAATTGAGTCCCATGTAGAAGGGCATCGTTCCCATTTGGTCTGGGTTTGTTGGTTTTCTTTGGTAGGCATTGTTTACTACTACACCAAGTTTGCTTTCGACATTTAGAGTACCACTTTGGGTCACGTCTACCGAGTCTAGTTGGGGGCAGGTTCTACTAGTTTATCCCAAAGGTCTGGTCATGCCGGTTAAACAAGCTGACGTCTCTGGCAAGTTCTCCCCTTGCTTTGTTAGCTTCTTTCCTTTGGAGTATTTATTTCTAGAGTATGTTTGTGTCCTCGTGGGAATAATGTTCTTCCTCATGAGACTTTTCTTGCCATCTTGGCGAGTCTTCTGTCTTTCGAGTCCTTTTGCAACTAGACTCAGACTGTCGGAATCTTTTCCTTGAAGGTCATATTTTTTGAGTCTTGGAATTTATGACACCAGGGAATTTCTTCTTTTGAGTGAGGGCTGAAGTTGTTTGTTAAGATGAGTGTGGCATAGACCTGTTTATTGTACTTGGGAAGCGGCGTCGTAGAGACGGTTTTCACCAATGTCTTTTTATTTTGAGGCTCTTTAACCCGTAACCTTTCGGCTATGTCCACTCTTTTCATCAATTTTTACTCACGACGCCCTTTTGGGTTTTTACCGTGCCTGATTTTTATTCACGGAACTCTTTTACTCATGGTTTCGTGACTATGCCCATCCATCATTTTTATTCATAGCATTCCCTTGCTAAGGCATACACCATGCCCGTTATTTTTCATTTTTTATTTTTATTTTTATATTTATTTTTATTTTTATTTATTTATTTATTTATGTTTTTGTAAAGGCGTGTTTAAGGTCATGCCTTCAGGACCTGTGCAAAACAACTTAACGTCATGCGGCTTGGACATGCACTATGGTTTAAGATCATACAATTGGACCGTGGTGGTGATAAGTGACAGTCTGTGGAGGCCATGGAGTGAGTATGGTGGTGGTTTGACTCACTTGGGGAAATGGCATTAGGCTACCTATGAGAGATGGATGATGTATGAAATGTGAGTGGACAATGGCAACCCACTAACTTACAACGAGTATGGATGGCAGGATGGTTTGTTGTCTTGTGAGCGCGGGTGAGACTCACTGGGGAATGAAGTATGGTGGCATGGTAAATGGATACACTGGGGAATGAAGTATGGTGGCATGGTGAATGGATACACTGGGGAGATAATGAAGGTGTCACGCACACATTAATAGGTGGGTTAGGGAAGCATACGTGAAAGTGCATGTAAAGATGTGTGTGAGTATGTGGGGGCGAGTTTTAAAAGTTCATACCTCCCGAACCTATGCAAAGAAGTTTATCCTAATGTAGCCAGGACGTGCACTATGGTTTAAAGTCATACAGCTGGACCATGGTTCTGCAGTTTAAAGTCATAAAATTAGGACCGTGCAGTTTAATGTCGTGCGACAAGACCTTCGCTACAGTTTAAGGTCATATAGTTTGGACCATGAAGTGAGCCTTTTAACGTCATGTGGTTAGGAGGTGTACTATGGTTTAATGTCATATAGTTGGACCGTGGTCGTGTAGTTTAAAGTAACGCAACTAGGATCATGCAGTTTAAGGTCGTGCGACTACACCTTCGCTATAGTTTAAGGTCATATAGTTTGGACCATGGCTATGTAGTTTAAGGTCGTACAGCATGGACCGAGGCAGTACAGTTTAGGGTCATGCAGCATCGACCGAGGCTATGCAGTTTAGGGTCATGCAGCATGGACCGATGCTATGAATTTAAGGGTCATGCAACATGGACTGAGGCTGTATAGTTTAGGGTCATATAACACGGACTGAGACTGTACAATTTAGGGTCATGCAGCACGAACCGAGGCTGTGCAGTTTAGGGTCATGCAGCACTGACCGAGGCTATGTAGTTTAGGGTCATGCAGCATGGACCGAGGCTGTGCAGTTTAGGGTCATACAACACGGACCGAGGCTGTGAGTTTAGGGTCATGCAACATGGACTAAGGCTGTGCAGTTTAGGGTCATCCAGCACGGATGGAGTCTGTGCCGCCAAGTGGGTGAAGATTCATGGGGAATAGATCCGTGGATGGCAATTCGACTCCCTGGGGATAAAATTGTTAAGACCATTCACAAACGGAGGGCTCAGATAGAAATGGTGTCCTGATGAAGGTTGGCCAACAAAAGCCGACTTCACTAAGGTTTAGTAGGAGGTAAGCATACTCTTTAGGGTGAAAGATGGCTTGGTGTGAAATAGACCCACCAAAAATTGAAGAGGTAAGAATGACCCTAACTTCACTGGGGATATTGAGCTGCAGTATGGGTGTGACTCTTATGGGGATGAGGGATAGCTCCCAACTCTATTAGGGATGATAAGCCACAGTTTGGGTCCAACAGCCCGGGTGCAACATCACTGATGACAGGTCACGGCTTGAGTGCAACCTCACTAAGGATAAGTGGTAGAACGCACAGGACTTCAACCTGGAGTAGGTGATAATAAGTTGCTAGAAATACAGCCGGTGCCCTTTGTACTGCTAGTGGTTTCTTGCGAGTATTCAACCGGCATTGAGTTCTCAAAACACAACAGGTGCTGGGTTGCTAAAGACTCAGCTGGCGTTGTGAACGACCCGTGATATTGTTTGAAGACAACCAACTCTAAGTTAACTGGCGCTACGTTTGGAAACACACCCAGCTCAAAATAAATCGCGTTAGGTTTGTTTGGAAACACACTCGACGCCAAGTCAACCGACGTTAGGGTTGTTTGGAAACCCACCCGATACCAAGTCAACCAGCACTGGGGCTGTCTTGAAAACACACCTAGCGCTAAGTCAACTGGAGCTAGGGTTATTTTGAAAACACACTCAGTGCTACGTCAACAGGCGCTAGAGTTGTTTGAAATTCACCTGACGCTACATCAACTGGCACTTGGGATGGATCGATGAGAGTTACCTCGGGTCTCGAGTTAATGCCCGACCTGACTCATCGTCGCTTGGCTTCACTTGGATGCGACTAGAATTCCCAGTTTGTGAGGGGCTTTTGAGAGTAGTGTGGTCTATATAATGGGGTAAAATCTTGTTTTCCCTTACTTTTTCACCAAGGGTAAAAAAACTTAAGAGAAAATTTTCTTAACGGTGAGGAGTGGGTGGTCGGTTAAAGTTTCGGCAAGCAGTGGGACTCCGACGAAGGTTTTGCAAGGATGGTTCGAGGCTAATAGTGGGATTCCAGGCGGTTGTACAAGGAAGGCCTTCGACATGCAGACATTGCCAAGAATTTTGCGAAGTTGCCGGGAAGGAAGCAGGAAAGGAGAGTTCTCTGGGGAGTTTTCCAAGAAACGAAAGAGCTTCCGGCTACAGTAGTTTTTGGTAGAAGAGGCGGGAAGTGAAATTGTGAGAATTTTCACGCGTCTTAGCAGTTTTTCAAGGATTTTTAAGAAATTTCTCAGGGATTGTGGTAAAGTTTCGACATTGTTAGTGGTTTTTACCGAGGTTCTCGAGGACTTAGGGGAAGTTTGCATAAGTTTTCGGTGAGGTTCTGGTGCTCTCCAGGTGAAAAACACAAGGCAAGATAGTTTTTCAGTGAGTTTCCTACCGTTAGAAGAAGTTCCAATGGGAGGCGAATGGTCACGAGAGGTGGACCGTCGTGGAAGGTGTACGGTTGCAGGAGGTGAACCATCGTGGAGGTGAACCGTTGCAGGGAAGGTGTACTATTACCTCTGAAAATCATGCGACCATTAGGCTTTGAAAATTAGGAGCCTCGAGAAGAAAACAGTCATGAAAGGGCCGGCACTAACAGAAGTGTAGTTGGTGCTGGGTGACCAGCAGTGATGGTTTGGAGTGCTGACACAACCGACGCTGAACCTCAAGAAAGGCAATCGGCCCTAAGGGTTAGAAGCACAACGGATGCTGACCTTTAGAGAACACAGCTGACACTGGCTTCAGTCAGTGCTCATTAGCATGTGTGTCTTATCTTGGTGCGAAGACTGATTCTCTCTTATGACAGTAAGTTACGTGCGGGACTTGCGGTGCTCGGCGGCAAGCTACATACGGTGATGTTCATGGGGTGGAAAAAAGTGGTGAATGATGATGCGGAGTGGCTTATGGTATCTGTTGCAAGACAAATCTTCCAGGATTATAATGAGGTCCATGTTGTTTTGTGGAAGGGCACCCACTATGAACCGGGTATGTTTTCTGTTATAGCCCAGTTCCTTACCAGGGCAGCCCACTTTGTATGTTTGATACGCACCTCGAATGAATCCTTCGTTGTATATTTGATAGACACGTCAGATGAGATCTCTGGCTTGTATGTTTGATAGACACGTTGGATGAACTGAGGTTAACCTCTTAGAGTGGCTCTACTTTGTCTTCTGGCCTGTAACCATCCTCTTATTCGTCAGATGAATTAAAGCTAACTCTCCAAATGGTTTCGCTTCTTCTTCATGAGGAAGGCCTTTCTTTGGTGGTTTTGCTTCTTCCTCCTGGGGAAGTCATTTTTTTTGGCCTTTAACCGTCCTCTTATCCTCAGATAGATGAGCGAGAGTACAAGTTTTTGTTTTGTAACTGTCCTCTTATCCTCAGATGCGAGAGACTTGTAACCTCCCTAGCAATGGATTCTTGTAACTTGTAACTCATTTTTACTGCAATAAAAAGAGTTAGAATTTTGTTTAGACTATCTTTCCTATTTTCACGTTGAGTCCCTTTCTTTTTAATACCCATTATGGACAGTACTTCTTTAAGTATCATCCATTGATAGAAGGCATTGCTTCCCCTCCTTCAAGATGTGTTAGTATATAGGCTCTGTTGGGCGAGACCTTTTTTACTATAAAGGGACCTTCCCACTTAGGCTTAAACTTCCCTTTATGTCAGCCGGACTTAACAATACGCCTTTTGACAAGTAAGACTAGATCACCGCGGGTGAATGAGCAGACTTTGAAAGACTTGTCGAAAGCCCTCTTCATTATCCCTTGGTTGAGTTCAAGGCTCTGCTGAGACTCTAACCTCTTTCCATCGAGTGCATCCAATTCTTGATACCTGAGCTTAACTCTCTCATCTTCGATTATTCCTTGGTGATTAGTGGCTCGCAGTGAAGGGACTTGTATTTCGAGAGGTAAAACTGCTTCACCTTCATAAACCAAATAATAAAGAGTGGAGTCAGTAACATTTCACATAGCAGTGCGATAAGCCCATAGGGGCTTCACGAAGCGTCTCATGCCAGTTCTTCCTTGTTTTTTATAGTGACTTTCTTTGAATGTTGCACAGAGTCTTATTGAAAGCCTCAACTAATCCATTCGCTCGAGGGTAGTACATAGTTGAGTACCTCCATTTGATACTCAATTGGTTAACTAAGTGATTGATGTGATGACTCCTAAATTGAGGACCATTGTCAGATATAATCCGGTCGGGCACCCTGAAGCGATGTATGATATGATGTCGAACAAAGTAGGCCACTGCTATCCCTAGAACCTGCTTAAGGGGGACAGCTTCAACCCACTTAAAGAAATAATTTGTTGCTGCTAGGATAAAAACATGGCCCATTGTGGAAGGACGGTCAATAGGCCCTACGATGTCCATACCCCATTGTGAGAAGGGCCATGATGCAACCGTAGGGTGTAAAGGCTCTAGAGGTTCGTGAACCAGGCTGGAGTGTATTTGGCATTTGGCAGTTTTTAGCATAGCTTAAAGAATCGACAATCATGGAAGACCAATAGTATCCCAACTTACGTATTCGTCAATAAACCTTAGGATCGGACTGGTGTAGGCCACAAATGCTTGAGTGGACTTCTTCTAACACCTTATTTGCTTTTGGGATATCGACGCATCTAAGAAGAATGTTGTCAACGACCATCTGAAGAGAGAATCTCCTTCACTGAGGGTATACTTGGTAGACATTTGGCGTATGCTGTTGCGTTCAGTATGATCTTCTAGGAGCCTGCCATGTTTTAGGAAACTGGTGATGGGTTCTCTCCAATCTTCTACCAGCTCAATTTCTGCACACATTGGATCAAGAATTCTGGTTCCTGATTCCGACCCTTAACTCCTTGACTCTATGTTATTGGTTGTTCAGTCTTGATTACTTCTTTGGCAGACAAAAGTGCTTCAAATGAATTAGGAGGGCACTTGGGAAAGATATTTCTCTCGTCGTCAGCATCAACCTCAGTTCTTAGTTTGAAGTGTCTCCATTCTGCCACTCAGACATGCATGGGCCCTGATGAGAATAATTGAATTGTAGCATCGAGTTTTGCAAGTGTGTCAACCTACAAGTTTAGACTCCTGAGGATGTGACTCAGGCTCAAACTGAGCCATATAGGATTTTGCAGTATCGTGGTCAGGCTTGAGAGTGTCTTTTCTCACATCATAAATCCCTTTTAGCTATCGGATAACCAACTCAGAGTCACCATAGATCTTGAGCTGCTCCAAGTTGAGGTCGAAGGCTATCTCCAGTCCGATTATAAGGGCCTACTATTCTGCCTCATTATGAGAACTGGCTTGAGCAAGAGAGAAAGAAAGTGGTAATATTCCTCCTCTCGACGTCAAGAACACTACTTTGATGCCTCCTCGATTCAATTGGAATGCTCCGTCGAAGTACAATTCCCACACAAGAGTAAGGTCAACACATAATACTTCTTCATCAAGGAGGTCGCTTGAAAGAGGAGATTTTGTGGGTACAGGGTGTGCTGGAGAAAGTCAATCAAGGCTTCGCCCTTGATAGCCTTTTGTGGGACATACGTGATGTCAAATTCCATCAGCAGTAATGCCCATTTAGCAAGACGTCCTGATAGGCATATACGTGTCATGAGAAACTTTACAGGGTTTGCTTTTGATATAAGTTTTACTTTGTGACCGAGTAAGTAGTGGCGGAGCTTTTGTACTGCGAAGATCAGGACCAAGCACATCTTCTCAATAGAGGGAAATTCTTCTCGACCCCTTACATCCTGCGACTGAGGTAATATAATGCACTCTCTTTTCCCTCTTCATTGTTTTGTGCCAATAATGATCCAAGTGACTCGTCTAAAGCAGTCACATATAGAATGAGGGGTTTTCCCAATACTGATGTAAAGAGCACTAGAGGGTTGAGTAAATAATGCTTGATGTCGTCAAGGGTTGTCTGACATGCTTCATCCCAGATGAATGGGGTATCTTTCTTCAACAGGTGTGTAAAGGGTTTACATCGACCTGAGAGATTCGAGATGAACTTGCGAATGTATGCCAGCTGTCCTTAGAGAGAGTACAATTCTCGATGTGTAGTTGGTGATGGCATCTTCTGGATCGCCTTGATCTTGACTGGCTCAACTTCAAGCCCTCAATGTTTGATAATGAACCCCGAGAACTTACCTGAATGTAAGCAAAAGGCACACTTTAGTGGGTTCATTTTAAGTTGATGAAGGCGTAGTCGCTCCAATAACTTTCCAAGGTCTCTCATGTGAGCATCCGTCTCTTCAGATTTTACCACCAAATCATCTACATAGCATTCCACGTTTTTGTGCATCATGTCTTTGAAGATGGTCATCATTGCACTCTGGTATGTGGCACCAGCATTCTTTAATCCAGAAGGCGTCATCATGTAACAGAAGACCCCTTTCAGAGTTAAGAACATAGTGGCTTCTTCATCTTCAGGCGCCATCCTGATCTGGTTATACCCAGAGTGACCGTCCATTATGGAAAAGATTTGACAGTGAGCCATTGAGTCGTTGAGCATCTTGATGAATGGCAACAGGAAGTCATCCTTGGGACAAGTGATATTGAGGTCATGGAAGTCAATGCAAACCATGATTTGACGATTTTTCTTCTTTACTAGAACAACATTTGCTAGCCATTTCGGGTACTTGACTTTGCAAATAAAGCTTGCTTGTTTGAGTTTGGTCACCTCGACGTCTATCTGCATCTCGAGGTCAGGCCTAAAACTTCTTGATTTCTGTTTGATGGGTTTGACAGTCGGATTGATGTCAAGATGATGAGTAGCTACTTGAGGGTCTAAACCAGGCATCTCATGATAGTTTCGAGCAAAGACGTATCAGTTTGGTTTCAAGAAAGTAGTGAAATCTTCTTTCTCTTCTGGAGACATATTCATTGAAATGAAAGTACGTCTGAGATCTACTTCCTCTCCAAGATTTATTTCCTAGAGCTCGTCAGCTGTGACTTGACCACCTTCTTTCCATTCTTCTAGAGCCTCTTGTAACTCTTCATCATCGTTGTCAGAAATATTTCGATCAATCTTAAGTGCAAAGACCTATGATCCTGACATTTTTACCTTTGATAGAGGTCGAGAGTGAATCATAATCTCTGCACCTTTCGCAAACCGAGTGAAAGAAAGGTCAAACTCAAAAGTGCAAAACACGTCAGGTTGGAGAGACTTATGTCGAAAGTTAGAGTAAAATTGAGGCTCTATGATAATGATGTGAGGAGTGTCTTCATACGAATCACACGGTATTCGTATGGATGCTTGGAGTGTTCGCTCCAAGGTGGCTGGTTCTTCAGAGACTTGTATCATGTGGCAAGCCTCTTGAGTATAAAAGCTTTGCTCTCTTGACTCTCTCAATCTCTGCTCAAAGTCAGGCTCAAGGGACCCAGTACTGAGTTTCTTTGGCTTCGACTTCTTGTGCTTCTTTGAAGAAGGTCGCTCTGCCTTGGCTTTAGCTGCCAGGGCATCAACAACTGTTAGGAATCTTGCAGCCTGTGCCAAGGTCTTTCTCAATCCTTTCTGTTGCTCCATGCTTATATTGATTTCTTCGAATTCTCGATCGAGAACCTTGAAGTCCGTACCTATCAAGGTTGTACCTGTAGGGGACATAAAAGAGAGAGAATAAAAAGCAGGAGCAGAAGGAGGAGAAGGGTTAGAAGGTGGGGGACTTTTAAGGTCGTTCCCCTCATCCGATAGATCTGGGCAGCTTTTAATGTCATCACTAGCGTTGGACGGGTGCAGGGGGTCTTTTAGGTCTTTCCCTTGCTTATTCTGTTGGGGAGTGCTTTTAACGTCGTCACCCTCATTGGACGTGTGCAGGGGGTTCTTTTAGGTCTTTCCTTTGCTTGGACCATTGGGGAGTGCTTTTAATGTCGTCACCCTCATTAGACATGTGCAGGGTCTTTGCCTTGCTTAGACCATTGGGGAGAGCTTTTAACATCGTCACCCTCATTGGACGTATGCAGAGTGGGAGATGGCACAGAGACGTCTTCTTGACAGGATGAAGAAGGATCGCGCCTGAGATGAAGTTCAGTAAAGTTGGTAGTGGAGGAAGGGGCCTGAGAAATTCCTGCTCAACTGTGGGTTGAGCGATCTGTTTCTTCGGCGAGTAGCCCTTGGTGCCCGTCTTCTTCTAGTTTTTTGAGGTGATGTTTGATTCATCTCACTGGGCTGGCGAACAGCCCCAGCTTAGCAAACTTCTTCTCACCTTAAAGACTTGAGTCTGCTTTTGCCATTGTAGACTATCCAGGGCTGGGAAATCGAGGGTTCCGCAGGGTCTAAATCATTGATAAGAAGGTCCTGCTTTGAGAGATCTCCTTGCCCCGATGGAGAAGCCACTTGGGGGTCACTTACAGGGAGATTGTAAAACTCCTAACACTCCCCCATTTTCTTTGCCAATATATCAACGAAACTTGTGCATTCTGATAGGTAATGGCCTCTTATTTGATGGTATGGGCACCAACGATCCTCAGTCCCCTTAGCAAGGCGACAAGGTTTCCTTGCTTGCTTCAGTGTGATTACGCTTTCCTGGAGCATTATAACGATGAAGGCCCAAGGATATTGTCATCTTCCTCTTGGATAGTTACAGCATGAGAGGCTTCGGCTGCCCCGAAGGCCTTCTTTAAGTCTTCAAGTTTTATCTAACCCTTCATAATTAAGGCCTCGATAATATCCTTCAATGTGTAGCAATCATCTGTAGGATGATTGATCCTCCAATGGTGGGCCAGGTTGCTCAGGGAATTGGTTTTTGGAAGCTGGATGATATTCGGTTCCAAAAATAACCAGAACAATGCAGGGACCCAATCCTTCTCGAAGGGGTAGACCTTGTTCCTATGCCTGGTGAATTAATCACCCAGATCAGGGTTGGCTGGTGGGGGTACCCAGTTGTACGACTGTTGTTGCTTGCCAGCCTGGGGTGTTACCTTTGCTCTGCTTGCCCCTCTAAAGAGGTCCAAAGTCTGAGAGGGAGACTTCTTTGAATCAACGACCAGGACAGCTACTTTGATTACCCATTTCTGTTGGCTGCCCCATGTGTTATTGCGGGAGCTACCGTTGCCCCGGTTGTTTGCTGAGCTTGTAGATGGTTGTCGTGTCCCACCATGGTGGCATGATAAACTTTTTACGCGGACTGATTTAAAGATCAACTTTGATATGGAGGTTAGATTAGAGGCCTCAACATGTAGAGCGATCTCGGGTTGCATGTTCCACACGGCAGTTTGGACTGCTACCATCTCAGGCATAGGATTAGGATGGAGGGAAGCTAAGTTTCTCCATCTTGATATGAACTGATCGATGGGCTCATCGGTGTCTTGAGTCAGGGTGAGACGTTCGATGGTTTGAACCTCTCTCTCGACTTCATAAAAGAGTTGATAGAATAGTTTCTCCATCTCATCCCACGTATGCACTGAGTTTAGAGGAAGTCGAGCATACCATTGAAATGCTGGGCCATCGAGGGTTTCAACAAACTATCAGAGAAGAAGTCTCCAGTCAGACACTGTTTCTCGACATGCTGCCTGGAAGTGGGAAATATGCTGGTTTGGGGATGTGGTTCCGTTGAATAAAGGAAACTTCCCTTTCTTATATTCTGAGGGAAACGGGACCTGATCAATATACGAGGGGTATGGCCTTTGATAAGGGACCCTGTATCCCCTGGATTTGTCTGTTCATTAGGCTATGGGGGACCATAGCGCCAATGTCTGTTTGAGAGATGGGATGAGGGACAGAATTGTCATGTGAGGTAGAAAGAGGGGGCTACCGTGGAGGTGCACCATCAGAGTAATGGGGATTGACCTCATGGTAAGGCAACAGGCGAGTGACAGCGATACGATCAATCTTTTCCATCATCTTGCGCACCATATCCTCAAACTTGTTCATGCACTCTTCCTGCGCATCACCGGGTTTGCTTATGACAATTACGCTGACTGTTTCGCTATGGAGGTCGACGTTAGTGGCAACAGAGGGCTTCCGAACTTGAAGGGAATAATAGTGTGTGGCCTACCCCGTTTTGCTATTTTCCCATAACTTTGTCTTAGAGTGCCCGATAAAGTCGAGACTTGACCCATAGGGGTTTTCAACCTTGTCGGATCTAATGGCGGTAGTCCCACATTTTTTTAACACACAAAAAGTATGGCTCTAGTTATAGGGTCCATTTCTGGGTGCTAGAGACCGATTTTACTCAAATTGTTTCTTTGTGTTCACTGCCTTCGACATGTCTGATCGTGATGAAACTTGGCAAGTGGTCTTTTGAAGTGCTGATAACAATCTTGACCAATTATGGGGCCATTCTGATATTGTCGAGAATTTCCACTATTTTGTGAATTTTATTGACCTGCTTCCTACCAGGGACCAAGGTGCTGAAAAATACGTTCAAACACCCCCTGTAAACATCCAACTCTAGCGACAACGTAAAAAGCTGCCTAGAACGTTGTAATCCTTCTTATCCTTTCCTCTCCTCTATTTCTTCTACAGGTACCACTCGACAATGCCCAGACTTCAACTCTTTAAACAGGGAGTTCGAAGACATCTGCCTCACCATGTTGCAGCAAGAACGCCTCAGAGAAATGCTGGCCCAAGCAGCAGGATTCTCGACGGCCGCCAATGCTCTGACAACCCAAGCTAAAACAGAGCCATGTCAGAGCTCCTACTCCCATGAAGCCTCCCACATGGTGCAAATCTTAGAAGTACCAGTCTGCACGGGTCAAATGGGTCAAAGATCAGGAAAGAAGCTACAGCCCAAACCTCAAAAGTTCTAAGTCCTCAAATTTTCTGATCCTTCACTTTCCCCTAAGCCTAAACCTCAAACCTCTACATCCTTAGTACAAATTCCTATTACTACCCCACAAATCCATACCACACCGGCCGAACAGCAAAGTCAGCCAGTGTAACAAACCAAGACTTAACCAAAACTTGTTCCTAAGCCCACCCTACCACCTACAGCAGTGACTGGATCAGGAACACAGAAGACAAATGAGGATAAAGTAAAATATGATGTAATTGGGCACTTGAGAAAGCTTCCAGGTCTTTTGAGCATCTATGATGCCCTCTTGCTGTATAGAGATTACCGTATGGCTTTGGTCCAAGCACTCTCTAACCCAGACGTGTACGAGACTGAGGTGGAACCCATCAAAGTCGACCCAGCCATTCTAAGCGGGTGCCTGACAATCTCCTTTTCCGATGATGACGTTCAGCTGGGAGGCAAATTTCATAATCGTCCCCTCTCAATCGGATCATGCTAGACAGAGGGTCAACAGTTAACCTGATCCTAAGAAGAATTCTCACCCGACTGGGATTAGGGTCTAACGACCTCACTTCTACCCACATCACTGTGCAAGGGTTCAATCAGTCAGGAGAAAAGCCAGTCAGCACAGTGCGTCTCTGTCGCAAGATCGATGACCTCAATGATTACACTCAGTTTCAAGTAATCGACACCGATACCTATTACAACGTCCTGCTTGATCGTCCTTGGCTTCACTATCAGGGGGTGGTTCCTTCCACGCTCCACCAATGTTTCAAGTACAGCCGAGATGGATGACAACACACGGTTTATACTGACAAAAGACCGTTCCCCATAACTGAGACTCACTACGTCGATGCCAAATACTATTTCACAGACCTTCCTACACTAGAAAAGTTAAAAGATGATGATCGAAAGTTTGTGAGAGAGACGGGACCTTCATCTCATGATGACGTTGAGGATTTGGGGTGAATGATTACAGACATGTTCAAAGAAGAGGAAAGACAAGGTAAGATCCTTCCTTTGACCCCTATCCACTGAAGTTATACCTTGCCACCACTCCCAGGTCATGGTATCCTCCCCCGAAGGCGCAGCATCTCCCTTTACTTCTAATTCACCAGAACAAAATGACAAGTCAGAAGTAGCCCTTGAGCCTAAGGAAGCCCTAGAGGTGGACCGTCTAGCACTTAGGGTCACAAAAGGTTCTGCATGTCCCCATTGCCCTTCTAGAGACAGAACTGTCGCACCAACTACCACGAAAGGTGCTCCAGGTTCTGTCCTCCCTAAACAAGGGGATATCTAACAGCAAAAAGAAGGTCTTACACTTCTCTAGGGTTGTCGAAGAAGTACAGGTGGACAAGAGTCAGCCCTCCGGCTCTCAGGAACAAGATGGCAGTGTTGAGAAGCGAGGTGGGTAGCCTCCAAAATCAATTGAAGGCTATGCGCGTCGCTTCAAAACACTTAAGGGAGTTTGTCCCCAAAACCAAGACTTACAACGAGCTCAAAAGCATTGTACCTCAAATTGAAGCCAAAGGTCCCCCATACTGGAGCATTTACAGCGTGCAAGCTCATCAAATAATGAGAACCATGAATTATGAGGCCCTCTCCAATCAAACACTCAGGGGTGAGGAAGCAATTGTTCCCCCATTCGAGGTCATTGAAGCTACAACAAGGTGCCACAAGATGAAGCAAGGAGTGGGCTATTATTCTCAAACCATGAAGGGGCGAAAGCAGTGAAATAGAAAGAAAAGTTAAAATAATTGTTTCATCCACAAATCAATAGTGTTACAAGGTTCTTTTATTTACAACGAAAAAGAGAACTAAAAAGAGGGCATCATAAAAATCGATCGATTGCTTCATCAATTTTTCCTCTGTACGTTGCATCCGATGTCTTCGCCCTCTCAATCTTGTTCTTCAGCCCTGCCACCAGCCCCGCCTCGTGCTCCATCAGGGGGGTCACTTCTTTCAAGGAACACTGGAGGGCCAAAGCATCATCAAGAAGCGCCTTGTCCTTCGCTTCCCAATCCACAGTCTCCTTCTCCAGCTTGTCAAGCTTTTACGTCATCGCTAATATCTTCACCTTTAGAGCCACCACCTTATGGTGCCGAGCGATGGCCCCCACAACAAGTTTTGATCTTCAGGAGTCTACGACATCCAGCTGTTGCAATTGAGTGTTTACCAATTCACAGTAGCACAGAAGAGAAGCCTCCAAAGGTGGCAACTGCGAGCTTTTCAGTCGCTTCTTCTCGTAGGGCCTTCACCCTCCATCCTTCCAGCTCATTGGTAATGCTGTCAAAATAGGGGACTGCCTCAGGCACATTTCCTATGGCGACCCCCCCCAATCGTAAAAGCGTTGTGCCAATCTCTTCAAGGGGCAGCTCTTTCAACTTTTAAAAACCCGCCCGCAACATCTCGAAGAAGACGCCTGGCATTCCACTGAAAGTGGGCCTTGACAGCATGGCAAGAGCAACCACAGCAGGAGAGCTCCTGGCTGTTGCCAAAACCTCCGGCTCCCAGGATTCAAGAGCAACCTCATGACACTCTGGCACCACAGCAACGGCTACCTCACTCTGGCCCTTGGTCATGATCGTGTCAGGCTTGATCCTTTCATGGTTAGACACTGTCACCTCAACCTCTGCTAGCTAAGCAACAGCAGCCAGCGCAAGGTCGTCTTCCTCTCCTGGTGATGCGACATCAATCTCATGATGCCCCACAGCGCTTCCTCCTCTAAGGCGACGACCACTCCCTGTGGCCCCTCTTCTCCGACCGTCCCCACCTCGGGAGTTCGACACCTTCTCCCTCTCCTTCCTAGCCCATGTCTTCCGACGTGATCATTTCAGCAGCAGGCTCCACCATGGCACCGGCCTCCTCTACGGTCATGTGTGCCACCCCCGGACCTCCAAGCCTATCCCCTCAGAGCATCCTACTTCCGCGCTCCCCACAGATGCATCGCTCGAGGCACCTGCCTCATGTTGCTCGAATGGCCCTTCTTCGATTCCCGGGGTCCCGGTCTCTTTTATTACAACGAGCTCGAACGAGATTTCCCTCTCTTTAGTAGGCTCGATAACTGTCGGCACTCTAAGGGCCCTCTCCGCCTCCAGTACCTCTCGAACAGCGGTACCACTAGCCCCATCTAACACCATTAGGACCGAGCCCCCCCCTTCTGCCTCAGGTGTCGCTTCCCGATCTGAAGTAATTTCAATCGGGTCAGTAGGCTTTGAGATATTAGCTCAAGTCTTTGAGGAGCCAGGAGAAGATTCGGGCAAAGGAGAAGGTGAGGCCCCAAGAGCAAAAGGTGACGGGGAGATGTTAGGAGATACACAGCCCCCTGATGAATTCGAGAGTGAAGAGCCATCTTTTGACTCAGGAGTCACCAGAAACCTGCACCCTCTGCGTCTTGAAGACTTGATTCCCTTCTTGGCTGAGGCACGAGGAGTCACTCGGGCAGCCTACTTTTCCTTCTCCCCTATCACCGGTTTGGACTCAGCAGGGGAGTTCCGGTGGAAAATGTAAGGTCAAAGAAAATGAACGGTTTACTGAAGGCAGACCGTCATAAGGAAGGTATACAGATGCGGGAGGTGAACTGTCGCAAGGAAGGTGTACAGTTGTGGGAGGTGAACCATCGTGGGAGGTGAACCATAGCCCTTGGAGATCATGTGACCATTAAGGGGGTGTGGAAACTTAGGCCTTGGAAAAGAGGAATCTCAGCAATCGAACAGTTGCGACATGTCTGGCACTAACAGAAGTGCAGTCGACGCTAGGGAAATTGGCGCTGATGGTTTAGAAGTGTAACCGACGCTGAGACAACCGGCATTGACCTTCAAGAAAGGCAACCAGTGTTACGAGTTCAGTCGATGTTAGCTTGGCGAGGCACAATCAGCGCTGACTTCAGACAGCGCTCATCAGCAGGGTGGCCTGTCATGATGCGGTGAGTAATGCTCGCATGTGGCAGTAAGTCAAGTGCAGGATTTGCGATGTTCGTCTATGAGCTATGCATGGCGATGTTCATGGGCCGGTAAAAAGTGGTGATGATGGTAAGGCAGGGATTGTGGTACCCGTTGGAAGCCAAATTCTCCAGCACAACAGTACGGTCCATGTCGTTCTGTTGAAGGGCATCCACTATGAATAGGATATGCTTTCCATCATAGGAAAGTTCCTTGCTAGGTCTGGCCCACATTGTATGTTTGATACACACGTTGAATGAATCCTACGTTGTATGTTTGATGTATAGGTCAGGTGAGACATCTGACTTCTATGTTTGATATACACGTCGGATGGACTGAAGCTAACTTCTTGGAGTGGCTTCGCTTCGTCTTCTGGTTTGTAACCATCCTCTTACTAGTCAAATGAATTGAAGCTAACTCTCCAAGGGGTTTCGCTTCTTCTTCATGAGGAGGACTTTTCTTTAGGCCAGTAACCATGATCTTATCCTTAGGTGAAAAGGACTTGAAACCTCCGTAGTAATGGGCTTCTTTTGCTTATAACTCATAACTCGTTTTTACTGCAATAAAACGAGTTAGAACTTGTTTGGGCTGTCCTACTTATTTTCGTGTCGAGTCTCTTTCTTGAATATGCATTATGGGTAGTACTTCTTTAAGTATCATCCATTGAGAGGGGGCATTACTTCCTCTCCTTCAGGAAGTGCTAGGATGTGCCAGTATATAGGCTCCGTTGGGCAAGACCTTTTTTACTATAAAGGGATCTTCCAACTTAGGGTCAAACTTCCCTTTATGACAGCCATGCGTAACAATAGGCCTCTTAACAGCTAAGGCTAGATCACCATGGGTGAATGAGCAGATCTTGACAGGCTTGTCAAAAGCCCTCTTCATTCTCCCTTGGTTGATTTCAAGATTCTGCCTCTAGCCTATTTCTATCGAGTGCATCCAATTCTTTATACCAGATCTTGACTCTCTCATCTTTGGCTATTCCTTAGTGAATAGCGACTCGTAGTGAAGGGATTTGTATTTTGAGAGGTAAAATTGCTTCACCCCCATCGACCAAAGAATATGGAGTGGAATTAGAAGCATTTCGCATAGTAGTACGATAAGCCCATAGTGCTTTAAAAAGCTTTTCATGCCAGTTCTTCCTTGATTTTGATACTGACTTTTTTAAAACGTTGCATAGAGTCTTATTGAAAGCTTCAGCTAATCCATTCGCCCGAGTGTGGTACATAGTCCAGTACCTCCATTCGAAACAGAATTGTTTCACTAAGCGATCGATTGAGGGCCGTTGTGAGATATAATCTGGATAGGCACTCTGAAGTGATATATGATATGATTTCGAACACAATAGGCCATCGTTGTCCCAAGAACCTGCTTGAGGGGGACCACTTCAGCCCACTTGGAGAAATAATCTATTGCGGCCAGGATAAAAACATGGTCCGTTGATGAAGGAGGGTCACTAGGCCCTACGATGTCCATACTCCATTATGAGAAGGGCCATGATGGAACTATAGGGTATAAGGGCTCTGGACGCTGGTGTACCAGGCTGGAGTGTGTTTAGCATACTTGGCACTTTTTAGCGTAGCTTAAGGAATCGGAGATGATGGAAGGCCAATAGTATCCCAACCTGTGTATTCGTTCATAGAGCTTAGGACCGGACTGGTGTAGTCTACAAATGCTTGAGTGGACTTCTTCTAACACCTTATTTGCTTCTTGGATGTCCACACATCTAAGAAGAATGTCATCAAACGACATTCTGAAGAGAGCATCTCCTTCAAGGAGGGTACTCTTGGTGGACATTCGACGTATGTTGTTAAGTTTGATATGATCTTCCAGGAGCCTGCCATGTTTTAGGAAACTAGTGATGGGATCTCTCCAATCTTCTACCTGCTCAATTTCTGTGCATATTGGGTCAAAGAATTTTGGTTCTTAATTTTGACTCTTAGCTCCTTGACTCTATGTTATTCCTTGTTCAGTCTTGATTACTTCTTTGTTTGATAGAAGTTCTCTAAATGGATAGGGAGGGAACTCGGGAAAGATATTTCTCTCATCATCCGCATCGACCTCGGTTCTTAGTTCAATGTGTCTCCATTCTGTCACCCAAACAAGCATGGGTCCTCATGAGGCCAACTGAATTGTAGCGCCGAGTTTCGCAAGTGAATCAGCCTGCGAGTTTGGCCTCCTTGGGATGTGACTCAAGGATACGTCTTCAAACTTGCCATATACGATTTTGTAGTATCATGATAAGGCTTGAGAGTATGTTTCCTTACATCATAGATCCCTTTGAGTTGCTGAATAACCAACTCGCAATCACCATAGATCTTGAGCTGCCCCAAATATCGGTCGAAGGCTATCTCCAGCAGAGTTATAAGGGCTTGATATTCTGCCTCAATATGAGAATCGGCTTGAGTGATAGAGAAAGAAAGTGGTAATATTCCTCCTTTCGGGGTTAAGAAGACTACTTCGGTGCCTCCTCGATCTGATTAGAAGGCTCCGTCAAAGTACATATCTCAAGCATGAGCAAGCTCAATACAAAATATTTCTTCATCGGGGGGGTGGCTTGATAACGAAGATTTTGCCAGCATGGGGTGTGCTGTGAGAAAGTCAGCGAAGGCATGGCCCTTGATGGCCTTTTGTGGGACATATGTGATGTCGAACTCCATCAGCAATAATTCCCACTTAGCAAGGCATCCCAACAAACATGCCCGATAAACTTTACAAGATCAACTTTCAAGATGAGTTTAAATTCATGGCCAAGTAAGTAATGGCGGAGTTTTTGTACTGCGAAGGTCAGGGCCAAGCACATCTTCTCAATAGGGGGATAATTCTTCTCGGCCCCTTGCATCCTGTGGCTGAGGTAATATAACACAGTCTCTTTTCCCTCTTTGTTGTTTTGTGCCAATAATGCCCTATGTGACTCGTCTAAAGCAGTCACGTTTAGACTGAGGGGTTTTTCCCAATACTGGTGTAGAGAGTATTGGAGGGTTGAGTAAATAATGCTTGATGTCATCAAGGGCGGCCTGACAAGCTTCATCCCAAATGAATGGGGTATCTTTCTTTAGCAGGTGTGTAAAGAGTTTACATCAACCTGAGAGGTTCAATAAGAACCTACAAATGTATGTCAATTGCACTTGGAGGGAGTGCAGTTCTAGAAGTGTAGTCGGTGATGGAATTTCTTGGATTGCCTTAATCTTGACTGGCTCAACTTCAAGCCCTCGATGTCTAACGATGAACCCCAGGAATTTTTTTTAGCGCATGCCGAAAGCTCATTTTAAGTTGATGAAGACGCAAATGGTCGAACCTTTTCAAGGTCTCTCATGTGAGCATCCATCTCTTCAGATTTTACCACCAAGTCATCTACATAACATTCCACTTCTTTGTGCATCATGTCTTTGAAGATGGTCATCATTGCTCTCTGGTATATGGTACCAGCGTTCTTTAATCCAAAAGGCATCATCATGTAACAGAAGACCTCTTTCGGAGTTAAGAACACAGTGGCTTCTTAACAGACTTGTATCATATGGCAAGCTTCTTGAGAATAGAAGCTTTGCCCTTTTGATTCTCTTAGTCTCTACTCGAAGTTAGGCTCAGGGGGCCACTGGGGTTTCTTTAGCTTCAACTTCTTGTGCTTCTTTGAAGAAGGTGACTCTGCCTTAGCTCTAGCTATCTAGGCATCGGCAACTGTTAAGAATCCTGCTGCCTGTGCTAGGGTCTGTCTCAATCATTTTCATTGTGTCCTACTTATATTGATTCCTTCGAATTCTCGATCGAGAGCCTTGAAGTCTGAACATATCAAGGTTGTACACGAAGGGAATGTAGAAGGGGGAGAATGAGAAGCAGGAGGAGAAAAAGGTTAGAAGGTGGGGGACTTTTAAGATCGCTCCCCTCATCCGACCGATCTGGGCAGCTTTTACGCCACCACCAGGGTTGGACGGGTGCAGGGGGTCTTTTATATCTTTCCCTTGCTTAGACGGTTGGGGAGTGCTTTTAATGTCGTCACCTTCATTGGACGTATGCTGGGTGGGAGATGGCATGGGAATGTCTTCTTGACAGGATGAAGAAGGAAGAAAGATCGTGCTATCGATGAAGTGGAGGAAGGGGCCTAAGAAATTCCTGCTCTAATGTGGGTTGAGCGGTCTTGTTTCTTCGGCGAGTAGCCCTTGGTGGCCGTCTCTGTCTGATTTTCTGAGGTGATGTTTGATTCGCGTCACTAGGCATACGAACATATCTAGCGTAAAGAATTGCTTCTCGCCTTAAGGACTTGAGTCTACTTCGGCCATGGCAGACTATCCATGGCCGCGAAGTCAAGGATTCGGTGGAGTCTAAGTCATTGATAGAAAGGTCCTGCTTTGTGAGATCTTCTTGCCCCGATAGAGGAATGACTTGGGGATCACTTATGGGGAGATTGTAAACTCCTGACACTCCCGTATTTTCTTTGCAATTATATCAAGGAAGCTTATGCATTCCAAAAAGTAATGGCCTCTTATTTGATGGTACGGGCACCAATGATTTTCAGTCCCCTTAGCAAGGTGACAGGGTTTCCTTGCTTGCTTCAGTGTGATTATGCCTTCCTGAAGTATTATAATGAAGATGGCGTAAAGGATGGCAGGAATTTTCTCTTCCTCTTGAACTGTTATTGCATGAGAGGCCTCGGCAGCCCCAAAGGCCTTCTTTAAGTCTTCAAGCTTTATCTGACCCTTCTGACTCAGGGCCTCGATAATATCTTTTAGTAGGTAGCAGTCATCTGTGGGATAATTGATCCTCCGATGTTCGGCATTATAATTCGCCTGAGTTTCAAGGCCTTTTTTTCTTGGGGAACTTTAGCTTCTGGAAGTTGGATCATATTATGTTCCAATAATAACCAGAATAACGTAGGGACCTATTCCTTCACGAAGGGATAGACCTTGTTCCAATACCCGGTGAAATAATCACCCTGATCATTATTGTTTGGTACCCAATTGTACGACTATTATTGCTTGCCAGCCTGAGGTGTTACCTTTATTGTGCTTACCCCTTTAGAGAGGTCCAATTTCTGAGAGGGAGCCTTCCTTGAATCAATGACCATGGCGGCTGCACTGGTTAACCTTTTCTATTGGCTGCCCTGTGTGTTATTCTGAGAGCTACCATTACCCTAGTTGCTTGATGAGCTTGTAGATGGTTGTCATGTCCCACCATGATGGTGTGTTAAAATTTCTATGCGAACTGATTTAGAGATCAACTCGGACATGGAGGTCGGATTCGAGGCCTCAACATGTAGAGCTCGGGGTCGCTTGTTCTGCCTACAATTTTGGAGTGCTTCATTCTCAGGCATAGAATTAGGATGGCGGGAAGCCAAATTTCTCCATCTTGATATGAACTGATCCACGGGCTCATCGAGGTCTTGAGTCAGGGTGAGAAGTTCAATGGCCTGAACCTCTCTCTCGACCTCATAGAAGCGTTGATAGAATAGTTTCTCCATCTCTTCCCATGTATGCACTAAGTTTGGAGGAAGTCGGGCATACCATTGAAATACTGGGCCATTGAGGGTCTCAACGAATTGTCAGAGAAGAAGTCTCCCGTCAGCCGCTGTTTCTCGACATGATGCCTGAAAGTGGGCAATATGCTGGTTTGGGGATGTGGTTCCATTGAATAAGGGAAACTTCCCTTTCTCAAAATCTTAGGGAAATGAGACCAGATCAATATATGATAGATATGGTCTTTGATAAGGCATCGCTCCTTGTATCCCCGGGATTTGCCTTTTCTTTGGGCTATCGATGACCGTAGCTTCAATGTCTGTATGAGAGATGAGATGAGAGGTAGAATTATCCTGTGAGGTAGAAGGAGGGGGCTGCCATGGAGGTGCACCATCAAAGTGATGGGAATTGACCTCATGGTTAGCCAATTGGCGTGCGACGTCGATACGATCGATCTTTCCATTTTTGCGGGCACCATATTCATAAACCTGTTCATGCGCTCTTCATGCGCATCACCAGGCTAGCTTACAACCATTACTCTGATCTATGGAGGTCAATGTTAGTGGCAACTGAGGGCTTGCGAACTTGACGGGTCGTACGTGGTAGGTTAGTCACCAGGGGCCAACATGCCTTGACTGAACTCGACTTTTGTTTGTTGATCGTGTTTTGACCGGTTCTCGACAGTCTTGGGTCCGTGGTTGCTGAGTGGCTAGATCTTCTTCTACGACAGTAACCACAGCATAGGGTTCATGGAGCTCTTCTTCAAGCTTCCTCGTCTAAAGGGGGTAGAAAGGATTCAGGTGAAGAGGGGCGTCATAATTGGCTGTTTTGACTACCTTGGTCACCTCCAGAGTCAAAATTTGCAGACCTCTATCGTGTTTATCCTTGAGGTTTTGATGGACCTCATGCCAAAACTGCAATCTAGGTTGTGGCTGGTCAGTTCTTCTTACACGAGAGAGAGGTGGCTCCATTAGGTGTGGCAATGGATGAAGGCCAGGAACTGGAGTCATCTTGGGCTGAAGAGGATGAAGGACTCGATCTTTCATTAGGTCAATGCTCCGATCTCTCTTGTGAGCTCCAGAGACATTACCAAAGTACAGGGCTGGTTCAAGATGGTAGTCTTGGGGAAAACCTTCGAGTGCCAAGGCTGAACATGCTTACTCCATGAAGGAGCAGTGGGCCGGAGCAGGATTGAGTCATGCGAAGGCTTGAGTCTAAGGAAAGGGGACATCAATGATGGCGACGCGTGTCTGCCCCTTGAAGAAGGATTACAGGAGACCTGGGGGTTAGCCCGGGCTTGTGCAAGAGATGTGCCTTAAGAGGCCAAGAACTACGAGTAGGTGTTTATATGAGAACAGGTGTAGGCCTGCCCCTTACAGGGTGCGCTTGTGTGTGTAGAGTAGGAGGACGAGGGGGTCGTCTCCTGTGTACTTAGGTTGGCGTAACAAGGGCGTTGGCCCAAGCGGTGGGATGCATATGAGCAGCGTGCGTAGGACCTGGCCTTGGAAGGTTCTATTTGGACACGAACACAATGTAATACAAGGGTTGCCCCAAGGTGTGACTCGAGTGGGTAACCCACGAGCCTTGTGGTGTGTGTGTGGGGTGGAGACCTTGGGGATTCCGTGTGGATGTGTTGAGCCTCTAGGGATAGAGACCAATGGTGCCGAAATGTGAGGGGTAGCCTTATGACGACCCACAAAAGCTATGGTAGCTTGTTTGCCTTTTGCAGAAAGGGGTTGGACAGCCTTCCAGCGTACCTTAGGGACATGACCAGCAAGAGACTTGCCGGTGGCTGGGTGCATGCTATGTGGGGCAACAAAAGTGTTGCCGATGCAGGGCACCTTGGTGGAGTTTCCACCAAGGTGAGGAAATGGGGAGGGAGGGACCTTTAAGTCCCGCCTCACACATGTCCAGGTTAAGACCTAGGAGCTAGACAAGGAGTCGTTACTCAAGAGGATGGTTGGGAACGAAGTCGAAGGAACTTGCTTTTTAAGGACACTCTCGATTACGGGGATAAGAAAATCCCCGATCCGGATAAATGGGTTACAAAACCCACAAGCCATAAATAAAATGTGAAAAGATAATGAAAACAAATAATAAAAGAAGAAACTAGCCAAACAAGAAAGATCTGACTAAGGGGTAGTAAGTCCCCAGTGGAGTCGCCAAGCTGGTTAGGTGCCTCGATCTCACTCTCCAGATCCTTTTGGGGATCTGACAGCAGGTGTCTTGGCTTTCGAGGGAAGAGTCTGGACGTATTTGAGTTCGCTCTCTCGAGAACCTCGTTGGAGAACGAGGGCAAGTGTTATCAACAGGTGAGAGAGGAATTTAAGGTGGGTTAGGGACATACTCGGGCTAGCTTGCTCTAGCGCCCTCTTAGATCATGAAGAAAGCCCCCAAGAAATAAAACTGGTTCGGAATCACCTCTCTTGGCTTGTATTCTTCTTGTTTTCTGCAATCACACATATATGGCAAAGGTTATAAGACAGGAGGGTCAGACCTCACCCTATTCCTTTTTGATGAACGTACACATGCATGCGCATTCAAAAAGAAAAATAAGAGAAGAAAGACGGTGGAGAGAAGATTATGACTGAGAGGGAAGATCAGAGCAGTGACTAAGCTGATGAATAATTGGCCTGACGTGGTAGTAAAACGGGCTCAGTAACTAAGACCGACACACATGATTACTACAAGATGCCATTACCAGTATCAACAAGCTAGGCACGATGATTAGTCTGTCGTGGGAATAAAGCGAGCCAAGTAATCCTGGCACAATAACATTACGGCTAGACGAAAGGACTACCATGAAAGGCTAACCTCAATCCCTCTTAGTTGAATGAAAGAGTAACAGGATGATGTTTATGCGGAAAGAATAAGAAATGAAGTAAGAGAAGAAGGGAATAGAAGGAGGGAGGGAGAAGAAAGGAAGAGAAGAGTATGACAAGCGGGAGAATAAAAGAGAGAGAGGAAAGAAGACACAGTCGGCACTAGGCATTACCGGTTGTGTTAGAAGAAAGAGAGAGAAAATACAATCGACGTTAGGCTTTAATGACTGTGTTATACAAAGAAGAGGAGAGAGAAGATGCAGTCAACACTAAGCTTCATCGATTATGCCTGAAGAAGAGAGAGAACGTAGTCGACACTAAGCTTCATCGACTGTGTCAGAAGAAGAGAGAGAAAACACAATCAGCATTAGGCTTCATCGACTATGTCAAAAGAAGAGAGAGAAAATGCAGTCGATGCTATGCTTCACTGACTGTGTCAAAAGAAGAGAGAGAAAATGCAATTGGAGCTAGGATTCACCGATTGTGTCAAAAGAAGAGAGAGAAAATGCAATCGATGCTAGGCTTCACTGACTATGTCAGAAGAAGAGAGAGAAAATGTAGTCAGCGCTAGGCTTTGTCAACTATGTCAAAAGAAAAGAAAAGGAGAGACCCAGCCAGCGCTAGGCTTTCGTCGATTGTGATGGAAGAGAAACATGAGAGAGGGATCGAGCTGCCGCTAGGCATCACCGACTATGACAGAAAATGAGAGAGAGAAATCCAACAAACACTAAACTTTGTCGATTGTAGTAAAAGAGAAGGAGAGAGAAAAATTCAATAGGCGTTAGGCTTCGCCGACTGTAATAGAAGAGAAGGAGAGAGAAATCCAATTGGCACTAGGCTTCACTGACTACAACAGAAGAAGATAGAGAGAAATCCAGCCGACGCTAGGCTTCATTGACTGGCTTCAAAAGAGAGAAGGAGATAGAGACAAGAAGAAGAGAGATAAAGATAGAAACAAGAAACAGGGGAGGAGAGATAAATATATAGAGATGAGACAAAGGGGAGGAGAGAGAAAGAGATAGAGATGAGATAAAGGGGAGGAGAGAGAGCTAGAGATGAGAAAGAGATAGAGGAGAGAGAAAGAGGGGAGGAGAGAGAAAGTTACTTTCTTGAAGGGTAACGGTCCTTTTCTTCTATCTCCTCTCTCTCTCTCCAAGACATACCTAAGAACTTCAATAGGAATGGAAATTTTATTGAAGAAATGAGAAATGAACCAAAGTGATCCTTACAATTTAGCTTTGCATGTTTATATAAAGTTTGACTAAAACATGGGTGTATGCCCAAAACCTAGCTAGAATTGAAAATAATTAATAATTTAATTGAATTTAAAAAAATTCTAAAAATGGATGCAAAAGGATTGTTTTGCCCCTACCTAACAATGTGTCGAATTCCAAAACAGTCCTTGCTGCTACCCGAGTACTTGCATGATCTTTCGTGGCTGACCCGGGGTCGTTCTGATGCCCGTTTAGTTGAAAGATTATTGTTTTCTTACAGGTCTCAGCATGGTGATCATTTTGGTACCAACTTCGAGCCGTGAATCATGTTTTTGAGCCATGATCATGAGACTTGAATTTTGGATGAATCATGTCTTCGAGCCATGAATCATTTTGATACCAATTGTGTTCTCGTTCCTTAATTTTTTTTCATGATTTCTTCATTGAATAACATTGTGCATGTCGTCACGATCATGTTGCAACAAATGTAGCTTGATTTCGTGTCTTGATGAAGATTTTTTCTTCTTGAGTTTTTTACCGGAATCTTGAAATCCGTCGACTCAAATTTACAGCATCTTTGACGCCTTCATGTGTGAAATCCAACATTTCATTGTACGTGAGGTTAGGACTAGAGATAGCCTCAGACCTCACTCACATAATACAATTGGTTTCGTGTCGATCGGGTATGCGAGCGTCATGATCTAGCTGCGCGAACGAGGCATTCTGTTGTTGAATTTTCTTCAACTTCCTTCATGGATCAGTGACTTTCGTTAGTTTTTCTCTGTGCTTGGTTTTCTTCACGGGGCGTACCACATATCGAATTGCTCGTCATGATGAGACAAACACGCTCACCAAATTTGGGAGCGATCCGACTTGGAACGAGTGAGAAATAGGCTCCGAAAGTGACTGCTTATGACTGTAAAGATAGCCACCTTTAATGGTGTTTTGAAGCAGTGAGGCCACACGAGAATAGTGTGCAACCTACTCCTTTTTGGTATTTTACCCATAACTTTCCTTTGAGTGCCCGATTAAATCGAAACTTGACCCATAGGGGTTTTTTACCATGTCAGATCTAATGGTAGTGGCCCCACAACTGTTTGACGTAGAAAACGTATGGATCTTGTTACAAGGTCTATTTCAGGGTGCTAGAGATCGATTCCATTGAAATTGTTTCTTTGTTTACACTGTCGTAGACATGTTTGATCGTGATGAAACTTGGCAAGTGGTCTTACGAAGTGCTGATGAAGAACTTGACCAATTATGGAGCAGTTTTGAGACTATTGAAATTACCATTGTTTTGTAGGCTTTATTGACCTGATTCCTACTTATTCCTACTCCAAGACCAACGTGCTGAAAAATGTGTTCAAACACTCACGACTCAAAACTGGTTGACCACGACCTTAAATAATATCGGAGGTCTAGTTGCACGACCTAAAACTGCAAAGTCCTTATCACATGACTTTAAACTTACGACCATGGTCCAACTTTGTGACCCTAAACCATAGTGGATGTCTTGGCCACATGACGTTAAAAGTCTTAACACCACGGTCCAAACTATATGACCCTAAACTATAGTAGAGGTCTAGTTGCACAACCACAAACTGCATGGTCCTAGCTGTATGACTTTAAAATGCATAGCCATGGTCCGAGCTACAAGACCCTAAACCTGTAACGCACAGCGCGCCGAATGGTCCATACGCATAACTCCAACTGGACCCCCAACGGAGTTAGATTAATGTAAGGGTCGTACTCATCCCATCATCTCAAGAGAGTTAGAGACATCCTTCCCCCAACCCAAGGGGGGGTTCATCCGTGCCCTGGCCTCTTGCAATACCATGCACACCGCTATTCATTATCCCCATGGAGTTATACTAGCCCTCCTAATTCCCAGTGAAGCCTTTCCAGTTAACTACCCCTCATAGGGTCACCGCTTTCATCTACATCTCTTTACATTTGGATAGCCCTAACTATCTTTATCCCTAAGGAGTCAAATTGCTATCCACATACCTACCCCCCATGTAACCCTTCTGACATGGTGACTTGTACATGGTCCATCCTGCATGACCCTAAACTACATAGCCACGTTCCAAACTATATGACCATAAACTGTAACGGAGGTCTTATCGCACGACATTAAACTGCACGGTCTTAGTTGCATAACTTTAAACTGTGTAACCGCGGTCCAAGCTATATAACCTTAAACTATAGTGCACGTTCTGACAACATGACGTTAAACTGCTTCGTCCAAGTCCAGGAGGCACGACCTTAAAGATGCCCCATGTGCGTGCACACCTCCCTTTCTGCGTGCATCTTCACGCATGTCTTCCCTAACCGGCCCATAAATGTGTACATACCCTCTTCTTCTTTTCTCCAATGAGCCTACTAGGCCCACATGCCCTTTGTGTGCATCTTCACACACGTCTTCCCTAACCGGCCCATCAGTGTGCGCATACCCTCTTCTTCTTCTCTCTAGTGAGCCTACCTAGGCCCACACGCCCTTTACGTGCATCACCTCGCACGTTTCCCCAGCCGGCCCATTCGTGTGCGCAGGCCACCTACACCACTTTCATTGCCTCTCCAGTGAGCCTACCTAGGCCCACACACCCTTTATGTCCATCACCATGCACGACTTCCCCAGCCGGCCCATTCGTGTGCACGGGCCACCTACACCACTTCCATTGCCTCTCCAGTGAGCCTACATACCTCTCCAGTGAGTCTACGTACGCGGGACATCTACACAACTTCCTAGCCAGCCCATTCATGTGCGCAGATCACATTCATCATCTTTCATCTCATTCCCCAACGTCTTACCCATGCTCACCAATTGGCAAGACATCTCGCCGCCAGCTAGCGGGTCACCACTTTTCTCCTACCATCCAATCAACTCTCTACAGCCAACTTCATGCTACCTTCCCAAATGAGTCCAATTCACCCTCAGACTCACTCTATGGCCTCCACAAATTGTCATTCCTTACCGCTACGGTCGAGATATATCCCTAAAATTGTAGTGCACATCCTAGCCGCATGACGTTAAAGGGCTTCTCATAGGTCTCAAAGGCACGACCCTAAAACACGCCTGATCTAAAAAAAAAATGAGCATGGTGTACACCTGGACAAGGGAATGCCATGAGTGAAAATCATGGATGGGTATGAATAAGAGAGTTCTGTAGAAAAATAAACCGAGGCACGGTGCAAACCCCAAAAGGGCATCGTGGGCAAAAATGGATGAAAAGGGTGGACATGACCACAAATTATGGGGAGAAGAGCCCGAAAATAACAGAATTTTGTGAAAGTCGTCTTCACGATGCCACTTGCCATGTTCAAGTGAAAACATGTGAAAGGGCACTTGGATCGACAAAACAGGTTGATGCACTTTCACAGTCTCAGCCAACACGCCAGTTTCCATGGCTCATCAGGGAGTGAGAGCCTCATAAGATCTCCCCAGTTTCGGTGGCTTGTCAGGGAGTGAGAGCATCACAAGATCTCTCCAATTTCCATAGCTCGTTAGGGAGTTAAAGCCCCACAAGATCTCCCCAGTTTCAATGGCTCATCAGGGAGTGAGAGCCTCATAAGATCTCCCCAGTTCAGTAACAACAAGAGTCCTTGAGGGTGAGGGCGATGACAAAAAGATCCCTCCAAAAATTCTAAGGGCCATTACGAAGGCAATAGACTGACAAGGCCAGGGTTGCCACAAGATTCAGGGTACATCTCGTCAAAGCCCTCTAGCCAGCAAGGGACCAGACTTTCGGATAGGCCAGAAGCCCCCTACTGTACTCTGCTAGACGGGACCTATAGGGATACCTTGCACATCAAAGGTAGACTTAGTGTAGCAGCAGACAGTGCCGACCAGAGGTTCATAGCATTTGGCCTTCAAAAAGGTCTGGTTCTGTACGAGGAGGTTCTTGCAAAGGTCTCATGCTCCAAAACCACAGAGAGTCCTTGAGGGTGAGGATGATGATGAAAATATCCCTTCAAAAATGCTAAGGACTAGCATGAAGGCAATAGACTGACAAGGTCAGGGTTGCCACAAAATTCAGGGTACGTCTCGCCAAAGCCCTCTAGTCAGCAGAGGACCAGACTTTCGGATGGGCAAGAAGCCCACGACTAGACTCCAATTGATGGGACCTACAGGGATGCCTTGCACATTAAAGGCAAACCTGGTGTGGTAGTAGACAGTGCCAACCAGAGGTTTGTAGCATTTGGCCTTCAAAAAGGCTTGGTATGAAGAAGTCTTGACAAGGGCCTCATGCACCAACACCACAGATAGTCTCTTGAGGATGAGGACTCTTCAAAGATCCTAAAATTTTTTGAATGATTGCACTTCTCGATTCCCTCGAAGCACAACATTCGGTGGGACATAATGTTGGAAGGTATTTTTCAACAACATGAGGCCCCCGCTCGATAAAGGCTTAGCAAGTAGTGGAAATTTCACCAGTCTCATAGTAGCCCCAGAACTGACCAAGATCTTCATGAGGTCTCTCAAAAGTCTCTTGCTAAGTTTCGTCGCATTCCGACATGTCTAAGGTAATGCAGACTGAAGAATAGTTTCGGCAGAATCGACCTCTAGCACCTTGAAACGGATCCCTATAATTAGAGCTACATTTTTAGTGTCTCAAATTGCTTTGTGACTACCACCATTGGATCCGACACACTTTAAAACCCCTAGGGGTCAATTTTTACCCCAAACAGACACTGCAAGAAAATGTTATAGGCGAAAGAGTGAAACGGGAGAAGCTGCAAGCTATTCCTGTGCGGCCACCCAGCAACACTACACCATTAAAGGGACAATCATGACCAGTGAATTTCAAATTTCATATCTCAGTCGTCCCACATTGAATCACGCTCAAATTTGGTGAACATGTCCGTCTAGTCAAGACGAACGATTCAATATGTGGCATGCTTCGTGACTATACTCGAGCATGAGGAAAAGCTAGAGAGAAGTTGCTGATCGATGAAGAAAGTGCAAAAAATTCAGCAGCGTCGTGCCTTGCTCGAGCTGCCAAATGACACCGCTCATGAGCCCTATCAATGCGAGATCAATTCCATTGTGGGCGTAAGGTCTCAGGCCATCTCTGACCCGAATCCTGTACATGATGAACGGTCGGATTTTACACATAAAACCAACGAACAGACTGCAAATTCCATCGCTGGAATCCTTGATTCTAGCAAAATTTCCAAACTTGCAAAATCTTCTTTCGACCATGAAATCGAGCTGCATTTGATGCCCCGTGATTGTAGCAGCATGTTTAGTGTGATTCAGCTAAGAAAACACATAAAAACGTCAAGAACGAACAAACTATCAATTCGAAGTTTCAAGATCTACTCAAAATTCAAGTCACATGATTGTACACCAAAAACATGATCCATGGCTCGAAGTTGGTATCAAATGAATCGCCATGCCGAGCCATACAAGGAAACAACCATCTTACAATCAACCGGGCATCAGAGTGTCGCCGGATCAGCCATGCAAGAACACACAAGTCTTAGGGCAACGCACGGAGTGTTTTGGAATTCCACAACTTGTCAGGAAGGGGCAAGTCTGTCATTTTGCACCCTATATTATAATTTCTTTTAAATCAATTTAATCTTAATTTTCAGTAATTAGGATTACTTTTGATCATCCACCCATGTTTGGGGTACACTTCTATATATATGTACCATCATTGTACGTAGACAAAAAAAAAGAGAAGGCAGACACATACACACACAAGATAGATTTTTCACTTAATATATGTTTCTCTTTCTTACAATTGTGGTGTTACGCTTGAGAGAGAGGGTGAGGTGAGAGAAACTCGCGATTGGTACCCCTTCGATTGAGATAAATCTTCTCTCTCTTCTTTTTCTTTTCTTCTTCTCTCTCCCTTCTCCACTCTCTTCTTCTTCTAAATCCCTCGCAGAGCTCTGCACGGCAATGGCAGTGCTATGCATGCCTCCCCCTTGGTCGCACAGGTCGCGCATGGTGATGGCAGCACCATGCGTGAGTCTCTCTCCCCTCTTTCTCATTTGTCTCTTTATCTCAGTGAAGTCTGTAGACGATGCTACCTATCGCCTCCGATAGACATAGCTTTGACGTCTCGGTGAAGAACCTAGACGGTGAAGTGTGTTGGCTTTGCTGCGCATCTAACACAGATGGCGATACCTATCGCCACCCGCTAGAGGCCCTGACAACACCCATCGTCGTCCACAAGATTCTTCCGTACGTCCAGTGCGGATCGTCGCCCGCTAGAGGCCTTGGCAATACCCATCACCGTTTGTGTGATTCCTCTGTGTGTCTGGTGTCTATCGTCGTTCCCCCTGTGTCCCACGCCTATCGTCGTGCGACCTAGGAGAAACCATTGTTGTGTGCCTTGTCAGGAGCTAGTGTTGTCCACAAGGGATGCGCCGCCTTCTTGCATTGCCCACCGCTATCGACGTCTTGCTTTCCCCTTCTCTTTGCCTCCTCACCCTCTTCTCTGCACACTTTTCTCTTCTCACTTGACTAAGGGTGGGCTTAGATTAGTACCGTCATGTCGACCTTGGTTTTGAGTAGTATTGCCGATGTGCTGGTCCTTGAACCATGCTCGTCCTGCTACTGCTCCGAGTCGACAACTTCTGGCCGTCAAGCTAGTCTCGCCCTTCTATCAAGTTCTCTTCTCCTTTCTACCTTTTGTTTAACCTTGCACTTCATCTCCTTCTCCCATGAATGTGCTTTACTCTAAGACAAGGGTGAGTCCTTTTGGACCCACTTGTCTTACAAATTAACCATAGAAGTGTTGCGCATAAAAATAGGAGGATTATAAGTCACGGGAGCCGATTTTGAACCAGCTCAAGCAGCTGGGGAGCCTTCTTCATGATCTAAGAGGGCACCTACGCGAGCCAGCCCGAGTAAGTGTCGAACCCACATAAAATTCCTCTCTGATTGGTTGGTATACCTGCCCTTACCCTCAAGTAAGGTTCCGAGAGAGCGATCTCAAGTCCCGGGTCCACCAGAAACCTGAGACATGTGCCACCAGATCACCTAAATCCGGAGGGCAAGATTGAGGCACCTAACCATATGGCTCTCGGCCTCCTATGGCCAGAGCACCTGTTCGAGCTCGGGTTGACTCTCAAGTCACCCGTAATTCTCCTTCAAGGCATGCACATGCGTTGCCTTCCCAAGCTGCCGCTCCTCGCTCCCAACTCAAGCGTCATCATGAGTCAATCACTCATCCACCTGCCCCATCTCTTTCTGGCAAGCACTCCAAACCTTAGTACTCAAAGACTTTCCCCAAGAGTATCATCTTGAACAAGCCCCGTCATCTCAGTTATGCCTCTGGAGTTCATAAGAGTGCTCATGGAAAAGACCTGATGGGACACCAAGTCCTCCTTCCCTGACCAAGGTTGACTCCAGCCCTTGGCCCTCATCCTTTGATGCACCTGATCGAGACAACTCTCTCTTATGCAAGTAAAATTGACCAGTTGCAGTCCCGATAGCAATTATGGCGTGAGGTTCATCAAAATCTCAAAGCCAAGCACGGCAAGGGTCTGCAAATCCTGACTAGGGAGGCGCCCAAAACAGTAGGGGCACCTAATTCTGATGACCCTCTACATCATAACCCCTTCTACCTTCTTTAGATGACAAGGCTTGAAGAAGAGGTTCTAGAATCTTGCACAGTGGTTAATTCTATAAAAGACAGACCAATAACTCAACAGCCACGATCCCAAGACCATCGAGAACTAGTCCTTACATGCTCGACATACAAGAATCGAGTCCAGTCGGGGCATGCTAACCCCTTGCTGACCGATCTGCCACGTGTAGCCCGACAACCTTGGAATCCTTCAGCCACCCCTAAGGCTGACCTCTCTGGAGAAATGGTTAGCTTTATGGTCGTAAATGAATCTAATGACTCTCAGGAAGCATGCATGGATAGGTTCGAATAGATGTTGCAAGCAATGATGGAGAAGATTGATTGCCTGGAAACCACACGACACTCCACTAACCATGAGGCCGACTCCCATCGCATAGATGATGCAGTTCAAAGGCAGCCACTTCTCTTACTTCACAGGGCAATTCTATCACTCTCCCTCTCTCTCTCAGGTAGACATCGATGCTATGGTAACTTATAGTCTTAAAGAATTGGCAAATCCCGGGTATACAAGGTGCAACGCTTTACAAAACATTGTACCCCTCTTACATTGATCAGATGTCATTTCTCTCAAACTACAAGAAAGGGAAGTTTCCTTGGTTCAACGGAACGACATCCCCTCACCAACATATCGCCCATTTTCAAGCGGCATGTCGAGAGACAACGACTGATGGGGGACTCCTTCTCCGTCAATTCTTTGAAACTCTTGATGGTCCTGCTTTCCAGTGGTAAGCTCGGCATCCTCCAAAATCAATACATACTTAGGAAGAAATGGAAAAATTGATCCATCAACGTTTCTATGAGGTCGAGAGAGAATTCTAAACTATTGAACTTCTCACTTTAACCCAAGAACCAGATGAACTTGTCGATTAGTTCATAGCAAGGTGGAGAGATTTGGTTGCTCACCATCCCATTCCCATGCTTGAGAAGGAAGCAGTTCAAACTTGTGTGTGAAACACGCTTGTTGGAAGGTAATTTTTCATCAACATGGGGTCCCCGCTCAATAATGGCCTAGCAAGTAGTGGAAATTTTGACAATCTCAGAACAGCCCCAGAACTGGCCAAGATATTCATGAGGTCTCTCAAGGGTCTCTTGCCAATTTTCGTCACATTCCGACATGTCTAAGGCAATGTAGATTGAGAAACAGTTACTAGAATCGGCCTCTAGCACCCTGAAACGGACCCCTCTAACTAGAGCTACATTTTCAGCATCTCAAATTGTTGTGAGACTACAACCATTGGAGCTGACATGGTTGAAAACCTCTAGGGTTCAAGTTTCAACTCAATCGAACATTCCAGGAAGAAGTTATAGGCGAAAGAGTGAAACAAGAGAAGCCGCACGGTATTCCCATGCGGCCACCGCGTAACACTACACCATTGAAGGAACAGTCACGACCAGTAACTTTCGATGCTCATGTCTCATCCGTCCTAAGTCGGATAATGCTCAAATTTCGTGAGCATGTTCGTCTAATCAAGATAAGAGATTCGATATGTGGTATGCCCCGTGACGATACTTGAGCACAAAGCAAAGCTAGAGAGAAGTTGTTGATTCGTGATGAAATTGTAGGAAATTCAACAACATCGTGCCATGCTCAAGTGGCCAAATCAAGCCGCTCGCGACCTCGATCGATGGGAGACCAATTCCATTTGCAAGCGTAATGTCTCGAGCCATCTCTGACCCTAACCATGTACATGATTAACGGTCGGATTCTGCACACAAAGCTGACAAACCGGCTGCAAATTCCGTCTTCAAAATCCATGATTCAGGCCAAAATTCCAAACTTGCAAAATCTTCGTTCGGCCACAGAATCGTGCTGCGTTTGGTGCCTCATGATTGTAGTGGCATGCTCAGTGTGATTCAGCGAAGAAAACTCAGAAAAACATCAAGGAACAAACACACTATCGATCCAAAGTTTCAAGATCTACTCAAATTTCAAGTCACATGATCGTGCACCAAAAACACGATCCATGGCTTGAAGTTGGTATCAAATCAATCGTCATGCCAAGCCTTACAAGAAAACAATCATCTTACGATCAACCAGGCACCAGAACGGATCAATCGTGCAAGATCACACAAGTCCTAGGTAACACAAGGACTGTTCTGAAATTCCACAACTTGTTAGGAAGGGGACAAATCTTTCATTTTGCACTCTATTTTCTAATTTCTTTTAATTTAATTTAATATTAATTTTCAGCAATTATGGTTACTTTTGATCATCCACCCATGTTTGGGACACACTTCTATATATACATACCATCATTGTACGCAAAAAAAAAAAAAGAAGGGATAGAGGCATAAACACACAAGAGAGAGTTTTCACTTAATACAAGTTTTTCTTTCTTACCATTGTGGTGTCACATTTGAGAGAGAGAGTGAGGTGAGAGAAACTTTTAATCGGTACCCCTAAGGTTGAGGTAAACCTTCTCTCTTCTTTTTCTTTCTTCTTATCTCTCTCTTCTCCCCTCTCTTCTCCCTCTTCTTTGTTTGAGTTCCTTGCAGAGGTCGTGCAAGACAGTGGTAGTGTCATGCATGCCTCTCCCTTGGTCCCACAGGTTGTGCACGACGATGGCAGTGTCATGCACGAGTACCCCTCCCCTTCTATTTGTCTGTCTCTTGCTTTCAATCAAGTCTGTAGATGGCGTTGCCTGTTGCCGCCCACAAACATAGCTGTGACGTCACAATGAAGAACCCAGATGGCGAAATTTGTTGCCACCTACAGGGGTCTTCCTTTAATGTGTGTCTAGCAAAGATGGCGAAACCCATCGCTGCCCGCTAGAGGCTCTGATGACACCTATCGCCGTCCGCGAGCTTCCTCGTGTGACCGGTGCCTATCACCATTCTCCCTGCGTCCCATGCTTCTCACCACGGGACCTCAGAGAAACCATTGCCGTGTGCATCATCAGGAGTCAACGCGGTCCGCAAGGGATGTGTCATCTCCTCGCGTTGTTAACAATGATGCCTATTGACATCTGAATTTCCCCTTTTCTTTGATGTCTCGTTCTTTCCTCTTTCTCATCTCACTTGACTGAGGGTAGAACTAGCCTATCACCGACGTGCCGACCTCAATTTCGAGTAGTATTGCCGCTGTGCTGATCCGGAGAACCATACCCATCCTGCTACCACTCCAAGTCGGTAATTTCTGGTTGTCATGCTAGTCTCATGCCTATGTCAATCTCTCTTCTCTCTTCTATCTTTCATCGAACCTTGCACTTCATCGCCTTCTCATGTGAACGTGCATTGCTTTAATACAAGGGTGGGTCCCTTCGACTCATTGTCTTACAAATTACCATATAAGTGTTGTGCAGAAAAACAAGAGGATTACAGGTCAAGGGAGGCGATTCTGGACTAGCTCAAGCAGCTGGGGGGCTTTCTTCGTGATATAAGAAGCCGCCCACACGAGCCAGCCTGAGTAAGTCCCGAACCCACCTAAAATTCTTCTCTCATTGGTTGGTATACCTGCCCTTACCCTCGAGCAAGGTTTTAAAAGAGCGATCTCAAATCCCGGGTTCACCAAAAACCTGAGACATGTGTCGCTAGATCACCTGGATTTGGAGGGCGAGATCAAGGCACCTAACCAACTTGGCGACTCCATTATGGACTTACTACCCCATAGTCAGTTCACTCTTGTTTGACCAATTTCCTTTTTACTTTCTACATCTATTTCTATGGCACCTGAGTAGTTCAACCCTTTCATCCAAGTCACGGACTTTCTTATTCCTACACTCGTGGTTGTCCCAAGGAAGCAAGTCACTCAAGCCTCCTTCCCTACTCTCCTTCTAAGCCAGGACTCACGATCCGGCTCCCAGGTTCTCACCTGGATTGGTGCGAGAGGGGACTTAAAGGTCCCTGCCTCCCCGCTTTCTCGCTCTGGTGGACTCTCCACCACCTTGCATGGGTAGCACTCCTGCTTCCGCACACCCTGCTACTGGCAAATCTCCTACCAGTCATACTGCTGCGGTATGCCAAAAGGCTACGCCGTCCATCCCTACGAAAGGCATGCAAGCTGTCATCGCTCTTGATGTTTGCCGTAAGGCAACCCCATGTGCTCCTTCACAACTCTAAGCCTCCACACCTAGAGGGTCGGTACACAGAGGCAGAGGTCCTGAGGTCTTCACCCCTCGCACACACTCAAAGGCTCGTGGTCTATCCACTCGAGCTACACCTCGGGCAACCTCATGCTGCCTTGAGCTCGCATCCAGGGCCAGGCCTTCTTGAGCCAAACCCTGCAAGCTCCATGTGTTTGCTTTCCACAACTTGGGGCAGTAGTAGCTCCATACCACCTCGAGCACAAAGTGGTCGACCGTTCCGTCTTCCCTCCCAGCACACACAGCTTCACCTTGTGAGAGATAAGCTCCTACCTTGTCCCTCACAAACACATGCTTGTGGGTCTCAACCTCCTTAGGTCCAATCAATTGATGGAGCCCGGGTGGACCCCCAAGTAACCCGGACGGCTAACCCCAAAGGTGCACACACACCATCTGTGCAAGTCTTGCACAGATCCAGACTCAGGCAAAGTCACGAACCAGCTTCTTCCTTTAACGCTTATGTAATAATCCTAAAATTAAAAAAAAAAAAAGAAACTTTTAATAAGTGATGGTCCATATGAGCAAGATGGTCCTTAGGGACCATCACTACTTTCAAAAGCTTTTGGTTCAAGTTTTGTTGCCTTGCCACGTCCTTTAGTGGACGTGGGCTTT
>NW_006495273.1:14518486-14538994 GCF_000471905.2 Amborella trichopoda | reverse complement strand
GAAATGAAATAATTACTTCTACTTACTATCATGAAACTTAGGCGCGATAAATTTTATGCTCAAGCGACCTCATCATTTTGAAAAATAATCTTTTTAATAAAATTGTGATATTTTATCTATGTTAGAAATATTAAATGCTGTAAATTCTTGGAAAAAATAAATTTATTTATTTTTCTTGCCTATTGTTAGAAAATTTTAAACACTGTAAAATTATTAAAAATAAATGTGATATTTCTGCTTTTAGTAAAATTGTGAGATTTCTTTCTACTATTTTTTAATATTTAGACATTATAAATTTTATGCGCAAATGACTGCCTTATTATTTAAAAACTGATATTTTTGCAATTGATTATAGCATTGTCTATGAAATATTTATTTGCGAATTAACATCCCATAAATTGTGATAATTCCGTATTCATCAATTTTTATAAGATTTTTTCTATACATATTAGATTGGAATTTATGCTAGAATGTCTTTACGAACTGCTACCTTTCTAAATTTGAGCCCAAAATATTTGACTGGTTATTTTTTGAAATGTTATTGAAAGTGACTGTTATTAGTGGTTTCAGTGAAATTCATATTAATAATTTCAGTGATATGTTGAGTACATGATATTGCTGCTTTCAAATGTTTAAAGAGATTGAAAAATATTTTAAGTATGCAAGTGGACTCATTCGGTTCGCCGGTGAGGTATAAGTGGACCTATCCAATACGCCGGTAGGGATTAACTGGACTCATCCGGTATGCCGGTGAGGTATAAGTGGACCTGCAGAAATTAAGTGGACCTATCTGGGACGCCGATAGGGATTAAGTAGACCCATCAAGACGCTGATGGGGTATATAGGTGACCTACTTGGGACGTCAGTAGGGTAATTTGTGAAATCCTTTGAATTATGCACTGCCGTTAAAATGTTATATGCATTTCAATTATTTCGATTATACTCAATTATGCATTTTTGAAAGTGAAACTGTTAATGCATTTCTTTTAATAGATCTCCTTTTTGAAAATATTGATATCTTTCAACCATGATTATTTTTAGGATTATGATGATCACTTACTGAGTAGCCAAACTCATCTAATTATGGTAAACATTTTTTCAGGATAACTGTGGTTTTATTTTTAGCATTCATCGGGATCAACTCTGGAAGATATTGTAGTTTTGCTTAAACTTTATTTTGTTACTTTGTAAGAATTTTCCACTGTAAATTTGTCCTATCAAGAGATGTATGTATGTTTTGACTGTCACATCTCTGGAATATCAGTATTGTAAATTCTTGGGGCGTGACAGCTTCCCTGACATCAGACAACCACCTCAAATCCTGATACTTAAAGGTCTTCCCTAAGAATACCATCTTAAGCCAGCCTCGGGTCAACCGAACACCTAGGCCTCACGAAGGAATTCAGGGCAACAGCTTGATGTCAGACAGAGGCCTCCAGCCTCCAGCCTCCAAGAGAAGAAACTAAGCGGCCCTCCATCCTTGGGCCCCACTCCTTGCTCCAGCTCACAAACATGGCCCTCGCCTATTCAAAGAGAGCAGGGAAGTCAAGGTCTCAGGCTCAGTTCTGGAATGACGACCACCACCGCCTCAAAATCAAGTAGAAAAGAGGCCTGCAGATCCTGATCAGGGAAACCTCCAAGGCAGTCGAGAACACCACCCCTACGACCTCCTGCCTTGTAATCCCTTTTTCCCTCTTCAAACTCCGAAACCTGAGCAAGTTCAGGAATACTGTTTGGTGATCACGACCTAGAAGTCACGGTCCCAAGACCGTCAAGAACCAGTCCTCACAAGATTGGCATACAAAGCACGAGTCCAGTCGAGGTAAGCTGAGCCCCTCCAGTATGACTTGCCATGCACGACTCGCCAACCTTAGCAGTCCGCTACATCCCCTAACTCGGACCTCCCAGAAGTAATGGTCAGTTTCATGGTGATCCATGACCCGAACGACGCTCAAGAGGAACAGATGAATAAGTTTAGTGAAATGATGCAAGCCAAACTCGGAAAGATGGAGCGCCTAGAGGCCTCCAAGTTCCCTTCTTCTTATGATTCCTAGACCGATGAGGACACAGCTCCTAAGCAGACTCCCCCTCTAGTCCCCCAAGACAGCTCGTCTTCTCGCAAGGCCTCCCAAACCGACATAGATGTTGTTGTGGCCCATAACCTCAAGAACAAGGTCCCGGGCATGCAAGAGACACCACTCTACCAAAAGCCATATCCTTCATCCATTGACCAGGTGACGTTTTCCCCAAACTACCAAAAAGGGAAACTCCCCCTATTCAACGGTACTACATCTCCTCGCCAGCATACATCCTACTTCCAAACGGTCTGTCGAGATACAACAACTAACTGACATCTCCACCTCCTCTAGTTCGTCGAGACTCTCGAAGGACCAGGCTACTGCCAAACTTGGTGCACACCTGGCAAGAAATGGAGTAGTTGTTCTACCAACGCTTCTACAAAGTCCAAAGGAACATAGAAACCATTGAGCTCCTCACCTTGACGCAAGACCCTGGTGAGCCGATTGATAAGTTCATCACCCGACAACATTTCGTGCCACTCCCATGACCGAGAAGGAAGCAATCCAGACCTGCATACGAAACATGTTTCTCGAGATCGCCCTACATGTCGAGGCATCCAATCCACCCTCCATGTCAGAGGTCATCTCTTAGGCAGTTCGTATCAAGGGATTTTTCAAGCACCACGGTAACCCTCGTCAGCAATCCTCCAGCTCAAACTCTCGCTCCAGCAATCAGGGCAATCAAAAGGAAGTGATTAATGCTGTCGTCACCGTGACTGACGCCAAAGGTGCGGCTCCCCAAAATCTCAACCTCCCTAAAGCACAAACGCTTCAGACTAGGGGCAAGCAGCAGTTCTACAATGCGATTCTGCCTCTTAAAAATAATAAGCAGAATGACTACTAAACCAGCACCAGAATAAGGTTTACCCCTTTGACACGGAGTGGACCCCTGCACTGCTTCAACTGCTGTTAGAACAGAACATGATTCAGTTGCCAAAGGTCGCCATTGTAAAGTCACAAGAGCAGGATTCAAATGAGAAGTATTGCACCTATCATAGGAGAGTAGCCCACCCCACTCATGACTGCTATAAGCTCAATGAAACTATCAAGACCCTTATCAATGAGGGATAGATAAAGCTCAAAGAGTTAAAAAATGCATTCGGGGTAGTTGAGGCATCTCACATAGTCATGATCCAAGAGGATGACGTGGCACCCACTATCATTTGTGCATTTTTCTCTACAATGCTCGAAGAAGGGATCGCCACCCTAAAGCCAACAAGGCAACCCAAGTTCCTGCCTATAGGGACCGAGAACCTATCGGATACGAGGTCATGACATCAGCGAATGCACTAACTTAAACTCTTGTCAAAAAAGATGCAGCCGTGTCAGGAGGTTCAATGCTACCCAGCAAGACACCCTCAAGTCCCTCTTCCGCCTGTGCAAGAAGACCCCTCGACGTAAGCCCCACAAAATACTGAGCAAGACCCTCTGTAGACCATCTTTGAGGCAATGCTCCAGCAGGGTCTTATCACCCCTAAGTTAGCCAGACAGCCTAAGCGTCCTTCCCGAGGCAAACTCAAGGAGTGCACTGGGTTTGAGGCATAGTCGCAGAGAAATTCCAACAAGGCCACACCCTCTATGTTGCTCTCTTAAGACACGTCCAAGCCCTTGCTCCCATTCAAGAGGAAGCCCCGTTACATACCCCTCATGAGCATGCACTAGAACTTTCAGAGCCCTCGACCTCTCAGCCCTGGGAAGTCTACCATGCGCGAAGTAGGCTCAAATCCTTGAAATGTGAGGTAGTCTACCAAGATAGGGCTGCTCACTAGCCTGATAACGCTGTCTAAACACCCCCTCAGGGATTTTCACGGGGCGTGCCACAAATCGAATCGCTCGTCTTGACAAAACAAACATGCTCACTAAATTTGATCGCGATCCGACTTAGAACGAGTGAGATATGAGCATCGAAAGTAACTGGCCGTTACTATCCCTTCAATGGTGTAGTGTTACAGGGTTGCCACACGAGAATACCGTGCGGCTTCTCCTGTTTCACTCTTTCGCCTATAACTTCTTCCAAAAATGTCTGTTTGAGTTGAAACTTGATCCCTGGGGGTTTTCAACCATGATGACTCCAATGGTGATGGTCCTACAACAATTTGAGATGCTAAATATGTAGCTCTAGTTATAGGGGACCGTTTCAGGGTGCTAGAGGCTGATTCAGCCCGAACTGTTTCTCAGTCTACACTGCCTTAAACATGTCAGAATACCACGAAACTTGGCAGGAGACCCTTGAGAGACCTCATCAAGATCTTTGGCAGTTCTGAAATTGTCAAAATTTCCACTACTTGCTAGGCCTTTATTCAGCGGGGGCCCCATGTTGATGAAAAAGTACCTTCCAAAAATGCGACTTGAGATTGCTTTACATGTTGAGGCCTCAAATCCAACCTTCATGTCAGAGCTCATCTTTAATTCTTTCCACAGAAAGAACTTTTCACTCCAGCATAGCGGGTCACGACAACAGTCTTCAAGCTCGGGAAATAGCCAGGGCAATGAAAACTCTCAAACCAACCCTCGCGGCAACCAACAGAAATGAGTAATCAGTGCGGCTGTCACCATAAATGATCCAAAGAAGGCTGCCTCTCAGACTTTGGACCTCTCCATAGGGGTGGACACAGCAAAAACAGTGCCTCAAGCAAGCAAACAGTAGCAATCATGTAACCGGGTAGCCCCACCTGCCAACCTTAATTGAGACGATTATTGGGCCAGGCATAAGACTAAAGTCTACCCTTTTGAAAAAGAATGGGTTTTTGCGTTACTTCGACTGTTATTAGAGCATAACATGATTGAGCTTCTTGAGTCTAAATTACTGTTCCTACCATCGGAGGATTAACCACTCCACGGAAGACTGTTACACGCTTAAAGACATTATCAAGGCTCTGATCCAAAAGGTCAGATAAAACTTGAAGAGCTAAAGAAGGCATTCGGGTAGTAGAAGCTTCCCACATAATCACAATCCACGAGGAAGATGAAGCTCTCGACCTCCTTCGCACCTTGTTTGTCATGATGCTTCAAGGAGGCCTCATAACACCAAAGTCAATGAGGCAACCCAAGCGCCTCGCTAAGGGAATTGAGAACCATTGGTGCCTTTATCATCATATATGGGGCCACGTCCTGAGCGAGTGCTCCAATTTCCATGACATAATCATGAAGAAAACACAAGGATACCAGGAACCCTATAACATTTCGGAAGGAGATCCCCAAGTCACTGTTTCATTGGCACAAGAGGGCCTCCTGACACAAGACTCGGGTAATGATGATTGAGATTCTGTTGAACCCTCGACTTCCCAACCATGGAGAGTTTACCATCGGTGAAGCAAACTCAAGTCTTTAAAGCGAGAGGCAGTTCGTCAATCAAGGGTTGTTCATAAACCTAGAGAGATAGAACAAGCACCTCTAAAGGAAACCAGGAGAAAACAAGTGCCAAGAGCCGCTCGCTAAAGGAATAAGATTCCACAACTACTGGTAAAGCAAGAATTTCTCAAACCTCTTCCACCATTGCCAACTTTACAGGACTTCATCCCTGGCACAATCATTTTTACCCGTTCACTCCATCAAGAAGGTATCCCTGAGACATTAGTTAGGTGCTTCGATCTAGCCCTCCGGATCCTTTAGGGATCGGGCGAGATGCATCTCGGGTTTTGAGGGAAGACTCGGGACATTTTGGAGATTGCTCTCTCGAGAACCTCGATCGAGAACGGGGGCAGATGTTACCAACTAGTGAGAGAGGAATTTAAAGGTGCGTTCAGGACTTACTTGGGCCGACTCGTGTGAGCACCCTCTTAAATAGTGAAGAAAGCCCCCCAGTAATAAAATTGGTTTGGAATCGCCTCCCTTGGCTTGTACTCTTTTTATTTTCGGTAATCACACACATATATGGCAAAGGTTAGAAAACAGGCGGGTCAGACCTCAGCCCTTTTCCTCTTTGATGAATGTACACAAGCAAGCGCATTAAAAAAGAAGAAGAGAAGAAGATGGGGGAGAGAAGAATTCAACTAAGGGAGAGGATCAGAGCGGTGACGAGGCTGGTGGATAATTGACCTAACGTGGTAGCAAAACGGGCTCAATAACTAAGACCGGCTCACAATATTACTACAAGACGTCGTTACCAATACCGACTAGCAAGGCACGATGGTCAGTCTTTCGTGGCAATAAAGCGGGCCAAGTAATCTTGGCACAACAACATTATGGCTAGGCAGCAGCAATACCATGAGGCTAACCTCAATCCCTCTTAGTCAAAAGAAGGAGTGGCAAAATTAAGGCTCTAAGGAAAGAATCAGAAGAGAAGAAGGGAAAGAAAGAAGGAGGGAGAAGAAAGGAAGAGAAGAGTATGAAAGATGTGAGGATAAAGGAGAGAGAGGGAAGGAAGGCACAGTTAGGGCTAAGCATTATCAACTGTGCTAGTAGGAAGAGAGAGAAAACACAGTCAACGTTAAGCTTCGTCGACTATGTTGTATAGAGGAGAAAAGAGAGAAGAAGCGGTCGGTGTTAAGCTTCGTCGACTGTGACAGAAGAGGAGAGAGAAATCCAGTCGGTGTTAGGCTTCAATGACTGATAAAAGAGAAGAGAAAAAATCAGTCGATGTTAGGCTTTGTTGATTAACAGAAGAGGAGAGTAAAAATCAATCAGTACTAGGCTTCGTCGATTGACAAAAGAGGAGAGAGAAAACCAGTTGATGCTAGGCTTCATCGATTGATAAAAGAAGAGAGAGAAAACCAGTCGATGTTAGGCTTCATCGATCAACAGAAGAGGAGAGAGAACCAATCGACGCTACATACAAAAGAGGAGAGAAATCTAGTTGGCACTAAGCTTCATCGACTGACGGAAGAGGAGAGAGAGAACCAATCGGTGTTGGGCTTCACCAGTTGTGACAGAAAAGAGAGAAAACCAACCGGCACTAGGCTTCACCGGTTGTGACGAACCAACTGGTGCTAGGGTTCACTGGTTGTGATAGAAAAAAGAGAAAACCAACTGACTCTAGGCTTCGTCGGTTGTAATAGAAGAAAGAGAAAACCATTCGATGCTGGGCCTCGCCATTTGCATTAGAAGATGACAGATGGAGATAGAGATTAGAAGAAGAGAGAGAAAGGGATAGAGATGAGAAGAGAGGAGAGATAAAGAGATAGAGATAAGAAGAAGAGAGAGAAAGAGATAGAGATGAGAATAAGAGAGAGAAAGAGATAGAGATGAGAAGAGAGGAGAGACTGAGATAGAGATGAGAAGAAGAGAGAGAAAGAGATAGATATGAGATGAGAGGAGAGAGAGAGATGAGAAGAGAGAAGGAGAGAAAAAGAGATAAAGACGATAAGAGAGAAGGGGAGACAAAGAGATAAAGATGATAAGAGAGGAGGAGAGAAAGAGATAGAGATGAGAAGAAGAGAGAGAAAGAGAAAAAAGAGAGAAGTGAGGAGGAGAGAGAAAGAGATAGAGATAAGAAGAAGAGAGAAAGAGATAGAGATGAGAAGAGCGAAGGAGAGAGAAAGCTACCTACTCGAAGGGTACTACCCTTTTTCTTCTCTCTCCTCTCTCTCACTCCAATACAAACCCACAAACTCAAGAAAAACTCAGAATTTTATTGATTAATTCAAGAAGAATGACTCCCTCCTTTGTACAATGACGCAATACCTGTTTATATAGAATTGGGTTAAAACGTGGGAGTATGCCCGAAAACTACCTAAAATTGAAGTTAATTACAATTTAATCAAATTTCAAGAAATTCTAAAAATGGGTACAAACGGACTATTTTGCCCCTATCTAATATAATGTGCGGAACTCCATAACAGTCCCTGCTACTGCCCGAGAACTTGCGTGATCTTCCGTGGCTGACTCAAGTTCGTTTTGATGCCCGTTTGATTAAAATATTATTGTTTTCTTATGGGGCTCGACGTGGTGATCATTTTGATACAAACTTCGAGCGATGAATCATGTTTTGGATCCATGATCATGAGACTTGAATCTTGGATGAATCTTGAAAACTTCAAATCGATTGTGTGCTCGTTCCTTGATGTTTCTTCATGATTTCTTCATTGAATCACACTAAAAATGTCGTCACGATCATGTTGCAGCAAACGTAGCTTGATTTCGTGTCCAGATGAAGATTTTGTCGTCTTAAGTTTTTTTGTCGGATTCTTGAAATTCGAGGGCTGAAATTACAACAAATTTGATGCCCTCGTGTATGAAATCCAACATTTCATCGTACGTGAGGTTCGTACCAAAGATAATCTCGGACCTTATGCACCTAATGCAATTGGTTTCGCATCGATCGTATATACGAGCGTTGGGATCTGGTTATTCGAACGAGGCGTGCTGCTGATGAATTTTCTGTAACTTCCTTCATGGATCAGCGACTTTCGTTTAGTTGTTCTCTCTACTCGGGCGTCGTCACGGGGCGTACCATATATCGAATTGTTCGTCTCGATGAGACTAACACGCTCACCAAATTTGATGACTGCCCATGACTATGAAAACAACCACCTTTCATGGTGTTTTAGTGCAGGGTGGCAACATGGGAATAGTGTGCGGCCTACCCCTTTTTGGTATTTTACCCATAACTTTGTCTAGGAGTGCTCGATTAAGCCGAAACTTGACCCAGAAGGGCTTTCAACCGTGACAGACCTGATGGTAATGATCCCATGCTGTTTGACACACAAAAAATATGGCTCTAGTTGCAGTATCCATTTCAGAGTGCTAGAGACCAATTTTACTAAAATTGTTTCTTTGTGTTCACTGCCCTAGACATGTCTGATTGTGATGAAACTCGACAGGTGATCTTTTGAAATGCTGATGACGATCCTGACCAATTCTGAGGCCATTCTAATATGGTCATGAATTTCCATTAGTTTGTATGCTTTTTTTGAACTGCTTCCTACCAGGGACCACGATGTTGAAAAATACATTCAAACAGCTTGTCCCGTCGAATGTTGTGCTTCAAGAGAAGCAAGAAGGACAATCATTCAAAAAAATTCCTTTGGCTTTTATTTTTTTTCTTCCTAGCCACAAGACCACGTGAATGCCGAGGAGATTCATGTAATGGTGTCACTAGGCGGCTCAGACATAAGGATGCATTGTTCACGGGTCCGTTCGTGGAAACTTTAGGGGTAGAAGAGACATTTTTTAAGGGATCTTGTCGAATTTCTCACCCTCGTGAGGACTATTGGTGATTCTGAAGCTGAGGATTTTGTACGGACCTCGTGAGTCAAAATCAGGCTCGTATGATAATTGAGTGCCATGTAGAAAGGCATCGTTTCCATTTGGCATGGATTTATTGGTTTGCTTTAGTAGGAGATGTTTGCTGCTACACCAGGTTTGCTTTTGACTTTCAGAGTACCATTATGGGTCTCGTCTACCGGGTCTAGTCGGGGGCAGGTTCTATTAGCCGATCCCGAAGGTCTGGTCGTGTCGGCTAAACAAGCTGACATCTCTAGCAGGTTCTCCACTGGCTTTGTTAGTTGTTGCCTTTGGACTATTTATTTCTAGTGTATGTTTGTGACCTCGTGGGAATAATGTTCTTCCTCATGAGACTTGTCTTGCCGTCTTGGCGAGTCTTCTATCTTTTGAGTCCTTTTGCAACTGGACTCAGGCTATTGGAATCTTTTCCTTGAAGCTCATATTTTTGGAGTCCTGGCATTTATGACACTATGGATTTTCTTCTTTTGAGTGAGGGTTGAAATCTCTTATTAAGACGAGTGCAGCATCAACCTATTTATTGGTCCATGCGTCCTTTACGAATTTTCGCTTGAACTTCAAAAATGACACCATAGAGACAGTTTTCACCAACTTCTTTTTATTTTGGGGCTATTTTACCCAAACCTTTCGGCTATGTCCACCCTTTTCATCCATTTTTACTCATGATCCCCTTTCGGGTTTTCCCCGTGCCCAGTTTTTATTCACGAAACTCTTTTACTCATGGTTTTGTGACCATGCCCATCCGTCACTTTTACTCTAGCGTTCCCTTGTTAAGCTATACACCACGCTCGTTATTTTATCATTTTTTTCTGAAGGCGTGTTTATGCTCATGCCTTCGGGAACTGTGCGAAACAATTAACGTCATGCGTCTTGGACATGCACTATGGTTTAAAGTCATACAGTTGGACTGTGGTGGTGATGAATGACAGTCTGTGGAGGCCATGGAATGAGTATGGTGGTGGTTTGACTCACTTGGGGAAATGGCATTAGGCTACCTATGAGAGATGGATGATATATGAAATGTGAGTGGACAATGGTGACCCACTAACTTACAACGAGTATGGATGGCGTGATGGTTAGCCGTTTTGTGAGCCCAGGTGAGACTCACTGGGGAATGAGGTATGGTGATGAAGTGAATGAACTCGCCTGGGAGATAATGAAGGCGGCGTGCGCACACTAATAGGTAGGTTAGGGAAGGCATGCGTGAAAAGGACACATAAAAGGCGTGTGTGAGTATGTGGGGGCCAGTCTATGGTCATGACTCTTGGACCTATGCAAAGCAATTTATCATCATGCGGCGAGGACATGCACTACGGTTTAAGGTCATACAGCTGGATTGTGGTTATGTAATTTAAAGTCATACCACTAGGAATTTACAGTTTAAGGTCTTCCAACTAGACCTCTACTATAGTTTAGGGTCATATAATTCGGATCATGGTGCTGATCCTTTTAACATCATACGGCTAGGATGTGTACTATAGTTTAAAGTCATGTAGCTTGGACCGTGGTTATGTAGTTTTAAGTCATACAACGAGGACCCTGCAGTTTAAGGTTGTGTAACTAGGCCTCCGCTACAGTTTAGGGTCATATAGTTTGGACCAAAGCTGGACAGTTTAGGTTCATGTAGCACAGACCGAGGCTGTGCAGTTTAGGGTCATGCAGTGCGGACCGAGGCTGTACAGTTTAGAGTCACGCAGCACAGACTAAGGCTGTGTAGTTTAGGGTCATACAACTAGGATCGAGGCTGTGTAGTTTAGGGTCATCCAGCACGGATCGAGGCTGTGCAGTTTAGGTTCATACAACACGGATTGAGGTTGTGCCACCATGTAGGTGAAGCTCCATGGGTAATTGATCTATGGATGGCAATCTGACTCATTGGGGATAAAATGGCTATGACCATTCACAAACTGAGGCCTCAGATGGAAATGGTATCCTGATGAAAGATGACCAACAAAAGAGGACTTCACTAAGGCTTAGTTGGGGGTAAGCATACTCTCTAGGGTGACAGATGGCTTGGGGTGAAACAGACCCACCGAGAATTGAAGAGGTAAAAATGACCCTAACGTCACTAGGGACAATGAGCTGCAGTATGGGTGTGACTCCTATGGGGATGAGGGATAGCTCCTGACTCCATTAGGGATGATAGGTCACAGTTTGGGTGCAATAGTCTGGGTGCAACATCATTGGGGATGACAGGTCACGACTTGGGTGCAACCCAACTAAGGATAAGTGGTAGAACACATAAGACTTCAACCTGGAGTAGGTGACAATAGGCTGCTTGAAATACAGACGGTGCCATGTGTAGCGCTAGTGGTCTCTTGCGAGTATTCAAGCGGTGCTGAGTTCTAAAAAACACAACCCATGCTGGGTTGTTAAAGACTCAGCTGGCACTGTGAACGGCCAGTGATATTGTTCGAAGATAATCGGTGCTAAGTTAACTGATGCTAGGGTCATTTGGAAACACACCCAACGTAAAATCAACTGGCACTAGGGTTGTTTAGAAACACACCCGGCGTTAAGTCAACCAGTGCTAGAGTGGTTTTCAAAACACACCGACGCTAAGTCAACCGGTGCTAGGGTTGTTTTGAAAACCCACCTGACGCTACGTCAACTTGCACTAGGGTTGTTTGAAACTCACCTTGCGCTACATGAACTAGCGTTGAGGTTGTTGAAATTCACCCGAAATTGGGGATGGATTGATGAGAGCTACCTCAAGCCTCGAGTCAAAGCCCGACCCGGCTCATCATCGCTTGGCTTCCCTTGGATACGATTGGAATTCCTAGTTTGTGAGGGGCATTTGAGGGTAGTGTGGTCTATATAATGGGGAAAAATACGGTCTCACTTTTTCACCAAGGGTGGTCGGTGGAAGTTTCGGCAAGCAGTGGGACTCCGGCAAAGGTTTTGCAAAGAAGGTTCTCAGCAAACAGTGGGATTTCAGGTAGTTTTTTTGGGAAGATCTTTGGCGTGTAGACTTTACCAAGAATTTGACGAAGTTGCAGGGAAAGAGAGGGAAAGGCGAGTTCTCTGGGGAGTTTTTTGGGAAACAGAAGAGGTTCCAGCTACAGCAGGTTTTTGTAGAAGAGGTGGGAAGTGAAACTGTGAGCATTTTCGTGGGTGTTAAGAGTTTTTCGAGGATTTTTAAGAAGTTTCCCAGGGATTGTGGTAAATTTTCGACGTTGTTAGTGGTGTTTACAAAGGTTCCCGGGGACTTAAGCGAAATTTGCAGAAGTTTTTGGTGAAGTTCTAGTGCTGTCCAGGTGAAAAACACAGACGGCAAGGTTTTTAAGTGGGTTTTCTGACTGTGTAGGAGAAGTTTCAACAGGAGACGAACGATCACGGGAGGTGGACCGTCGTGGAAGGCGTACGGTGGCAGGAGGTGAACTTTCATGAAGGTGAACCATCGCAGGTAAAGTGTACGGTTACCTCTTTTGTATGTTAATTAAGGAGGTGTGAAAATGTGGTGACGGTTGTCAGTTGGCGTAGCTAAGTTCGAGGTGTCACGACTAAGATTCGTGGCACGAGCAAGAGATTTGATCACAAGCTCAATCGATGCTGGGTATTGGCGATCTTAACCGGCGCTGAGTGTTGAAAGACTGAACCGGTGCTAGTCGCTTGGCACACAATCAGTGTTGGACATCTGACAAGCTCAAACCGGCGCTGAGTGTTGACAGACTCAACCGACGCTAGTTATTGGCACGCAACCGGTGCTGGGCATTGGAAAACATAACCACTGCTAAGTGTTGGCAAACTAAGCCGACGCTGATCTAGTGTCTTAGCAACATTTGGGAGTAAACCACCAAACCCTTTTATAATGGCTGGTTCTTCTTACCAAATTCCCAATGTGAAGAGGCTTCCAAGGGAGGGAGAGATTGGTGTTTGTGATTTTACAGGCGAAGTTTTATCAAGGGGTGAGCCCATTTGGCTGACCCAATCAGCATGCGAACCAGAGTGGCCCCTTAGCATCACTTTCATTACTGACCCCGTTTGTTTCGAAGTTCGCCAGGGCAATGATGGCAACATCAGTACTGAAGAAGGGATGGCGCTTCTTCATTGCATGCATAAGAACATAGCTTCCGAGGAGAACTTGCCTACCTTAGTGAAGCGAATGGTATAGGAAAAGGGACTACTAATGTGGTCAACAAAAGGCCTCCGGATTCAAGGGAAGCACCAATACTTGAAGGGATACACTTCCTCGACTGTCAAGGTATTGGCATCATACAGAAGCACTCTTGAACGTGCTTCGTTATTGACAGCGGTCTAGTGTTCGGGCAGCTACTATGATTGTTGCTCCATTACAGTAAAAGTATTACTAGAGACATGAAGCCATGTTAGTAATAACTGGCTTCTTGGTCATTGGAAGCAAGAATCTCCTTACTATATCTTCATTTTATTGGAGGTCTCCCAATGATTGGGGCTATGTATGATGAGTTTGTGCCCTCGAACTCAGTCATCTTTGGTGGTGTTAACTTGGGAGATGAAGAGCCACCTACCAGCCTTTAAAAGATCTTTAAGGTCTACCAGTCGATTGCCGGCCGGTCTAGCAATGGCAAGGTCACTTTTATAGAGTGGGTAAAACTCTTTTGTGGGGATTATCTTGAAGGTGGTCAGGATACTCTAAAAGGGAAAGGGCAGGTAATTGCGAAGGAGATGTCTCTCGTATATCAACTCAAGGCCGACGATGATTGTGTCTTCTTGGTCGTGTATTTGGCCTTATTTTTGTGCAAATTCGTGCTTCCTAGTTGGGGGGACGACATTCGTCCAGGCGTACTGTATGTGGCCTGTGACATGGCCAGAGGGCGTGAGTATGCCCTTGCTCAGCCGGTCTTGTGCACCATATATCATGGCTTGGAGGCCATATCCCCGGGAAAGGCCTATAGGGGAAAAGAGGGAGGGAATGGCATTGTTGGTGGAGAGGCTTTTCCTGAAGATTTTAAAATTCCACTCCTTATGCATTACATGTACAGGTGGCTTGGGGCCTATTTCTCTGATACCTACATTAAGAATCAGTGCTCGGGAGATAAACTGTGGCCCTTCTTGATGAGGATTTCCAACCAGAAGGCCATCTTCCATACCTCAAGAGAGGCTCGGGGTCTATTTGGGAATGATTCTTTGAACATGAGGCGGGTCCCTTTTCGGTCGGGAGCTTCACCGACCGTTCTTTCATTGATGAGTTGGGGAAGGAGCTAGACAGTGCTCTAACAACCGTTAAGGAGCTTATGTTCATTCTGAGCATTAGAGGGGGAGTATTACCTTATCGTACTCCGCACAGGTTACCACTTTACCTGTCAGCACGGGCTTGATCAAGGGTGCCCCTTCTTGGTGTTTTTCGAAAAGCGTCGAAGTAAGGTGAACAAGGGGACGGAAGAGTTTGGAAATTTCAGTGAGTGCTGGCTACCAGAGCATACACAAACCACGTGGTCGATGTGTCTAGAGATGACAGAAACCAACAAATATGTAATATCTCACTTCGGTCAGAGGGTTCGGACGACCAAGGCCTATGTGAACTGGTGGAGAATCACCAGTAAGGGATATTCAGATCAAGATCACCGTTGGAAAGGGGTGAAAAGTAACTGGTGCCAAGATACTAGGAAAAGGAGACTGGCGAATGCTCTAGCTCCTGATGGCAGGCTTTAGGGCTTCCACGTGCGATAGCAGTTGATGAGGCCTTGCAAGAACTCCTTGCAATGAAGACAAGGACTGAGAGTGTCTTCGACAATCTTAGTTCCATCTTTAAGTGGGATGAGGGGCGACGAGTCCCTGGTTATGAGAAGTGTCCCCCACAGGACTTTAATGCCCTCATTAGGAGTGGTCCCCACAGTAAATTAGCTGGAGGGCCTTCTCAAGGAGGTGGATCTAAAGCGTCAGCTTCTACTCCAGCAGGGGAGAAGAAAAGAAAGCGCTCGACTGCTGCCGATACCTATGCACCGCCTGCAGTTAATGGGCATATTCGGAGGTGCAAGAGTGTCAAGATTCATATGGTGTCATAATCAGAAAGTAGCTCTTCTTATTTGATCTTTTAAGAACTACTTCGGTATCACCTTCTGCTTTTCCTAAATTGTTTTCTTTTTCTTTAGAACCTAAGGTAGACGACTCCGGCGGCTCCAAACCCATTGTCATTGCTTTTAATCGCGAGGTGCCTCCGGATCTTAGGGAGGCATCCTTGAGTCCATGGGTAGTTCCTGAAGCAGGGGTGGCTCGGATGGCGACTAACGAGGATGAAAGCCCTGAAGCAAGTGCTCTACATAGGGTCTCTGATGTTGATGTGGCCTCCATGCCTCAGGAGCTTAGTGCCCCGACCAAGGTAGGGGCTATGACTCAAGGAGAAGAGCTTGAGGTTGTTGAAGTGCTTACGCACTAGGAGGTTGCTGCCCCAGTGGACAAAGGTCGTGAAGATGAGGGAGTTGAACTCTTTGTAGCCGAGGTTCTGGCTTTTGAAGGAGGAAGCTAAATGGAAGAAATCGTGGCTAGAGATGAATTGGTTGGCAAAGGCCATAGAGAAGAGGCAGTTCTTGAACTTGATAATGCTGAGGCGACAGTTCAAGTGGATGAAGAGGAAGTAGATATTCCCATAAGAGAGGGTCAAGCCAGGGAGACTGGTATTGAATAACCCAGGAAGGTTGAGGCTTGGGCTGCCTATGAGTCTGAGGGGCAAGAACCTCTAGGCCTTGCCCTTGTTTCAAAGGAGCCAATGTCTCATATGGCTATTATTTCAACAAGCCCGGTCCTTAAGGTCGAGGTTTCTTCAGCAGTAGTGGTCTTAAGAGCACCATCCAGGCCTATTTTTAGTGGTGTTTCTAGCATGATTGCAGTCATGCTTAGAGTATGCCATTAGAGCTTCAGGGAGCTGCCCCTTGATGAGCTGGGCGAAGCCTTAGCAAAACTAAGGGAAGTCACCGCAACTACTGTGGTTGGGAGTGCCCCAGAAGTGCTTTCCCATTTTAATGCAACTCTAAAGAAGTTGGAGAGCTGGCTGTTGGGAGCACTACATCATGAAGAAGAAACTGGCAGGCTAGCCACTTTGGAAGAGTTGATCTTGCATCGTCGTGAGAAAATAGATGCCTGCATCGAGAAGAAGGCCATGATAACTGGCCGTTAGCAGGACCTCAAGAAGGAGGTGCAAGGAAGCTTCAAGAGAATGATTGAAATCCGAGAGGAGATGCGAATACTGAGACAGCAATTCACGGGCCTCGAGACCGAGAAGGTCCAGAGGAAGGCTATGGAGGCCTCATTGGGCGAAGTTTTGTCCGAACTCAATGGCACAATTGAGTCAGAAACTGTGGCGATGACAGAGGAGACTCAAACGGTGGTGGAACTGAAAGAGGGTATCCAAGGAACCGCGACTTCTCCTGCAGTGCGCAGCGCAGATATAAATAAGATGATTGATCATATCTGAATATGTCATTTCCTTTTGCCAGTACTTGTAAAAGTTTTTAACTGATGAATAAAGCGTTTCTCTCTTTTGACTTTTCTGCATGATTTCATTCTCTTCTTACTTTTGTTGTACCTCATGTGATTTCTCTTCTGAATGCCTCTCGACACTTTTAATGTCCCAAGAGGCTAATACCCTAGGCCTTGTTTAGCCCCATGGTGGGCTGCCGCGGCTTGGATAGCATCGAAATGGGGAGTCGTTGCTTTTTCTCCATGATTGGTCAAGGGCTCATAGTTCATTTTCCTCATGATTTGGTGAGCCTGGTCACCATAGATAGTCCAGTCAAGAGGGGCCTCGGCCTCCATTAGTGGCACATTTACCTCAAGCTCATCATAGTGTTTAGTCTCCGGCACGAATTTCTTGAGATATTTTGAAGCGAAATGCATGACCTCCAATTGACTCTAGAGACTGCGGACTTCGGTTCTTAAGTTTGCTAGGAGATCCTGCCCTTGAGGGGAAGAAAGTTGCTCTTCATCGAACTGCCTTCTGAGAGGACAAGGAAAAGTAAAACGTTTAGCTAGTCACCGGTTTGAGGAGCATCCTCTATACTTATAGCAACCGGATTTTGAAAAATATTTCACGATGATTGTCACGCCGCTTCGGCTTTCAAGTGCGCAATGGGGATGTGCAAGACTTTCTGCTGGTCAGGCGTATAGGTGATCCTTGTAGCCGAGAATTCTATCCCCATGGCTTGCTAAATCTCAAGAATGACCTCTGGTTCATCTTCCACCAAGGTGGCTCAAAACTAAGGCAGATGGCGAAGACTCCTTTTCGAACGAAGGAGTTTCTTGAGGGATGATGGTTGGGATGTTAGAATGAAGAGTAGTTAGGGGTAAAATCCTGCCCTATCTTTCTTCCTCCTTGAACATATTCACGAACGTCCTCCAAACATCCTCAACATCTTCATGAGACAAGGACACAGTCTTGCTCGTAGACTTGTGACCTTCATCATTCAGCTTCTGAGGTGATGCCAGATCTGTGAAGTAAAATTTAGCATCGACATAGTGAGTTTTGGCCACAGGGAACGGTCTTTTGTCAGCATAGACCGTATCCTATCTTCCTTCTCTGCTATACTTGAAACATTGGTGTAATGTTGATGGAACCACCCCTTGGTCATGAAGTCATGGCCGACCGAGGAGAATGTTGTAAGAAGTGTTGGTGTCAATTACATGAAACTGGGCGTAATCATTCAACTCACCGATCTTAAAACGAAGGTGTACCGTGCCCGTTTGCTTCGCTCCTTATTGGTTGAACCCTTGAGCTGTAACGTGGGTCGGGGTAAGATCTTTGGATCCCAACCCTAATCAAGTAAGGATCCTCCTTGGAATAAGGTTGACTTTCGACCCTCCATATAACATAATTCTATTGATGGGGCATGCATGTAATTCGCCTGTAACAAAGAAACGATTATGAAACTTTTCCCCTAGCTGTAGATCATCCTCGAAAAAGGTGATCGACATGCATCCTTGTAGAATTGTTGGGTCAACCTCTACTTCGGTTTCATACACTTCTGGGTTCGAGAAAGACTGAACCAAAGTCATTCGATAATCCTTTGAGAGCATGAGGGCATCGTAGACACTGAGAAGAGCCGGAAGTTTCCGTAGATGCTCTATCACATCATATTTCACCTTTTCTTGATCAAGGCCTTGTGCTCCTGGTCCTGCCACTGATTTGGGTGGTATGTTGGGTTGAGGAGCAGGTTTGGGTAGAGAAGGTTTATTTTGGCCGACTGACCGACTTGATTACACAGCGGGCTTGGTTTGAGTGATGGAAGTTTGAGGCTTTGAAAAAGATTGAGTACATGGGGCCAAAGGGGTCCTAGGGAATTGGAGAATAGGCGTATGGTTTGAAGTATTGGGAATAGGAAGGAGCCCATGGAACTGTAAGATAGGCAGACTAATCTTTGGATTAGGGGGCAGTGGCGGGCTGAGGAACTTCAAGGTGCCCGACTTCTGCAGTACCGGCTGCAGCGTCATCCTTGATCTGAGATTTATCTGCCCCGTGGTCGGTATTGCTCCTGAAATTTGCATCATGTGGCAAGCTCCTTGACAATAGGAGTTTTTCCCATTTGATTCTCTCAGTTTCTGCTCAAAGTCAGGTTCACGGGGTCACAGGGGTTTCTTTGGCTTCAACTTTTGGTGCTTCTTTGAAGAAGGTGGCTCAACCTTAGCTTAAGCTGTCAGGGCATCAACAACTGTTAGGAATTCTGCTGCCTATGCTAGGGTCTTTCTCAATCATTTTCGTTGCGTCCTGCTTATATTGATTTTTTCGAATTCTCGGTCAAGAGCCTTAAACTCCATACATATCAAGGTTGTACCTGCAGGGGACGTAGAAGAGAGGGAATGAAACGTAAGAGCAGAAGGACAAGAAGGGTTAGAAGGTGGGGGACTTTTAAGGTCGTTCCCCTCATCAGACCGATCTGGGCAGCTTTTTACGTCATCATCAGGGTTGGACGGGTGCAAGAGGTCTTTTAGGTCTTTCCCTTGCTTAAACCATTGGGGAGTGCTTTTAGCGTCATCACCCTCGTTGGACATATGCTGAGTGGTAGATGGAACAGGGACGTCTTCTTGACAGGATAAAAAAGGAAGAAGGATCGTGTCAGGGATGCAGTCCAGTAAAGTTGGCAGTGGAGGAAGGGGCCTGAGAAATTCTTGCTCAACTGTGGTTTGAGCGGTCTTGTTTCTTCTACAAGTAGCCCTTGGTGCCCGTCCCTTTCTGGTTTTCTGAGGTGATGTTTGATTCATATCACTGAGCTGGCAAACAGCCCTAGCTTGGCGAATTGCTTCTCGCCTTAAAGACTTAAGTGTTCTTCGGCCAAGGTAGACTATCCGTGGCTGGGGACTCGAGGGGTCTGCAGAGTCTAAATCATTGATAAGAAGGTCTTGCTTTGGGAGATCGCCTTGCTCTTATGGAGAAGTGACTTGGGGATCACTTACAGGGAGATTGTAAAACTCCTGACACTCCCCCATTTTCTTTGAGAATATATCAAGGAAACTTGTGCATTCTGATAGATAATGGCCTCATATGTGACGGTATGGGCATCAAAGAATCTTCAGTCCCCTTAGCAAGGCGATGAGGTTTCCTTGCTTGCTTCAGTGTGATTATGCCCTCTTGAAGCATTATAATGAAGAAGGCGTAAAGGATATCGGACATTTCGTCATCCTCTGGCATAGTTAGACGCTTCGGCTGCCCCGAAGGCCTTCTTTAAGTCTTCAAGCTTTATCTGACCTTTCAAAATCAGCGCCTCGATAATATCCTTCAGCGTGTAGTAGTCATTTGTAGGATGATTGATGTTCCAATAGTAGGCACAATAATTCAACTGAGTGTCAAGGCCAAGTTGCTCAGGGAATTTGGTTTCTAGATGTTGAATAATATTCTGTTCCAATAATACCCTGAACAGTGCAGGAACTCATTCCTTCTCAAAGGGGTAGACCTTGTTCCTATGCCTGGTGAAATAATTACCTCGATCAAAATTGGCTGGTGGGGTTACCCAATTATATGACTGTTGTTGCTTGTCAACCTGGGGTGTTACCTTTGATGTGCTTACCATGTTAGAAATTTTGGGAGGGAGACTTCTTTGAATTAACGACCATGATGGCTGCATTGATTACCCCTTTCTATTGGCTGCCCCATGTGTTATTTCGAGAGCTACCATTGCCTCGGTTGTTTGCTGAACTTGTAGATGGTTGTCGTGTCGCACCATGGTGGCGTGATAGACTTTCTATGAGGATTGATTTAGAGATCATCTCTAACATGGAGGTCGGATTTGAGGCCTCAACATGTAGAGCGATCTTGGGTCGCATGTTCCACACACAAGTT
>NW_006495273.1:14503128-14514944 GCF_000471905.2 Amborella trichopoda | reverse complement strand
TTTTCCTCTTTGATGAACGTACACAAGCATGCGCATTCAAAACGAAGAAGAGAAGAAAGACAGGGAAGAGCCGCATTTGACTAAGGGAGAGGATCAGAGAGATGACTAGGCTGGTGGATAATTGGCCTGACGTGGTAGCAAAACAGGCTTGGTAACTAAGACCGGCTCATAGAATTACTACTGGACATCAATACCAATACTGACTAGCTAAGCACAATGGTCAGTCTGTCGTGACAATAAAGCGAGCCAAGTAATCCTGGCACAACAACATTATGGCTAGACGACAGGACTACCATGAGAGGCTAACCTCAATCCCTCTTAGTCAAACGAAGGAGTGGCAGAATTAAGGCTATGGGGAAAGAATAAGAAGAGAAGAAGGGAAAGAAAGAAGGAGGGAGAAGAAAGGAAGAGAAGAGTATGAAAGACAAGAGGATGAAGGAGAGAGAGGGAAGGAAGGTGTAGTCAAGGCTAAGCATTACCGACTGTGTTAAAAGGAAGAGAAAGAAAATACAGTCAGCGTTAAGCTTCACCGGCTGTGTTGTAAACAGGAGAAGAGAGAGGAGATGTGGTAGGCGCTAAGCATCACTGACTGTGATAGAAGAGGAGAGAGAAATCTAGTCAGTGTTAGGCTTCATCGACTGACAGAAGAGGAGAGAAAACTAGTCGGCCCTAGGTTTTACCGAGTGATAGAAGAGGAGAGAGAAAATAAGTCGATGTTAAGCTTCATCGACAGATAGAAGAGGAGAGAGAAAATCAATCGATGCTAGGCTTCGTTAACTGACAGAAGAGGAGAGAGAGAACCAGCCGATGCTAAGCTTCACCGATTGACAGAAGACGATAGAGAAAATCAGTCAGCATTAGGCTTGCCAACTGACAAAAGAGGAGATAGAGAGCCAATCGAGATGAGATGAAGAGAGAGAAAGGGATAGAGACGAGAAGAGAGGAGGAGAGAGAAATAGATAAAGATGAGAAGAAGAGAGAGAAAGAGATTGAGATGAGAAGAAGAGAGAGAAATACATAAAGATGAGAAGAGAGGAGAGAAATAGAGATGAGAAGAGAGAAAGAGATAAAGATGATAAGAGAGGAGGGGAGAGAAAAAGATAAAGATGATAGGAGAGGAGGAGAGAGAAAGAGATAGAGATGAGAAGAGAGAAGGAGAGAGAAAGAGATAGAGATGAGAAAAAGAGAGAGAAAGAGATAGAGATGAGAAGAGAGAAGGAGAGAGAAAGAGATAGAGATGAGAAGAAGAGAGAGAAAGAGAAAGAGATGAGAAGAGAGGAGAGAGAAAACTACATGCCTAAAGGCTACCAACCTTTTTCTTCTCTCTCCTCTCTCTCTCCAAGATGTACCCACAAACTCAAGCAAAAATCAAAATGTTATTGATTGATCTAAGAAGAATAATTCCCTCCTTTGTATAATGAAACAGTTCTTATTTATATAGAATTGGGATAAAACATGGGTGTACTCCTGAAAACTACCTAGAATTGAAGATAATTACAACTTAATTGAATTTAAAGAAATTCTAAAAATGGGTGCATGGGGACTGTTTTATCCCTCCCTAACAATGTGTGGAATTTCAAAACAGCCCATGTTGCTGCCTGAGAACTTACGTGATCTTCCGTGGCTGACCCGAGGTCGTTTTGATGCTCGTTTGATTGAAAGATTATTGTTTTCTTGTAAGGCTTAGCATGACGATCATTTTGATACCAACTTCGAGCCATGAATCATGTTTTTAAGTCATGATCATGAGACTTGAATCTTTGATAAATCTTGAAACTTCGGAATGATTGTGTGCTCGTTCCTTGATGTTTCTTCGTGATTTCTTCATTGAATCACACTGAGCATGCTGTCACGATAACGTTGTAGCAAACGTAGCTTGATTTCGTGTTCAGATGAAGATTTTATCGTATTGAGTTTTTTTGCCAGAATCTTGAAATCTGACGGCCGCAATTTATAGCAGTTTTGATGCCTTTGTGTGTGAAATCCAACCGTTCACCATACGCGAGGATCAGACCAAAGATAACCTCGGACCTCACGCACCTAATGAAATTGGTTTCGTGCCAATTGGGTATACGAGCGTCGTCATCTGCCTGCTAGAACGAAGCGTGCTACTTCTGAATTTTCTGCAACTTCCTTCACGAATCAGCGACTTTCGTTTAGTTTTTCTCTTTGCTCGGGATCACAAGGTGTACCACAAATCGAATTATTCGTCTTGATGAGATGAACATGCTCACCAAATTTGGGAGCCATCCGTCTTGAAACGAGTGAGATATAAGCCCAAAAGTGACTGCCTGTGACTGTGAAAAAAGCCACCTTTAATGGTGTTTTAGTATAGGGTGGCCACACGGGAATAGTGTACGGCCTACCCCTTTTCGATATTTTACCCATGGCTTTGTCTTAGAGTGCCTGATTAAGCCGAAAGTTGACCCATCGGGGTTTCAATAGTGCCGGAGGTCTCACAACTATTTTACACACCAAAAGTATGGTTTTAGTTACAGGGTCCATTTCAGAGTGCTAAAGACCAATTTTACTTAAATTGTTCCTTTGTGCTCATTGCCTTAGACATGTCTGATTGCGATGAAACTCGGCAGGTGGTCTTTTGAAGTGCTGATGACGATCTTGACCAATTCTGGGGCCCTTCTGATACTGTCGAGCATTTCCACTGGTTTGTTGCCTTTTTTTGACCTGCTTCCTACTAGAGACCAAGATGCTAAAAAATACGTTCAAACAATCATCTCTTACCAAGGGCACGTCGAATGAGGGTGACGACATTAAAAGAACCCCCCAATGGTCCAAGAAGGGGAAAGATCCAAAAAACCTCCCGTACGTCCAATTCTGGTGATGAAGTAAAAAGCTACCCATATCGGTCTAATGAGGAGGATGACCTTAAAGCTCCCTCACCTACTAACCCTTCTTCTTCTTCTTCTTCTCCCTCCTCCTCTTCTATGTCTCCTGCAGGTACAGCCTTGAAATGTCCAAACTTCGAGGCTCTTGACAAGAACTTGAAGGAACCAATATAAGCAGGACCCACTGGAGACGGTTAAGAAAGACGCTAGCCCAAGCGACTTGATTCTTAAATAGTTGCTGACGCTTTGGCAGCTTGAGCCCAGTCCGAGCTGTCTTTTTCTTCTAGGAAGCACAAGAAGTCAAAGTCAAAAAAACCCCAGTGGCCTTCTGAGCCTGACCTTGAGCAGAGATTGAAACAGTCTAGAGAGCTGAGTTTCTATTCTCAGGAAGCAAGTCTCATGGTGAAAATGTCAGACGCATCACCCAGCATGGGTCAATTGTGCTCGAGATCAAGGAAAAAGCTGCAACCTCCACCACAGAAGTCAGGCATCTTGACATCTCCTAGTCCTCCACTCATTCCTTAGCCAAATACCCCAAACAACTTACCCATTCCTAAGCACCCTAGGCTCCTTGCTCACCCAAAAACCCTAAACAACATACCCATCCTCAATTCTCTAGGATGTCTCCAATCCCACATACCCAACCACGTCCTAAGCTTCAACCTCAAACATCCACTCGTTTTAAACAAATCCCTATCACTCAAACTGCCCAGACAACCCAAACCAATCTGTCTATGCAACTAAGCCAGGTAGCTAACCAAAATGAATGTCTTCTACCTAAGCCTGACCCTCAACCTACCATACTGCCTAAACTCATGGTGGACATAGGGCAGCATCAAGAAGGTCCACATCAAGTATTGACCATTTGCACAATCACTGAGTTGCTGCCGTCCTAAGCACCTCAAGGCGAATTTCTTCTATTGGATACATCAACTCTTCTCGAAGTTGACCCTTTCATCGGTAAATAAGATGAGGTTACAAGAGCCACATTTCATAGTAAACCCTGGCGAGAAGAGGAAATGTCAAGAGTATGGGTGTCTTCACTCAAAGTTAATGAGAGAACCTCTAAAGACAATGATGAGGAGCTGCAAGAGGCTCTAGAAGAATGGGAAGAAGGTGGGCAAGCCACACTTGATGAGCTTGAGGAAATAAATCTAAGAGATGAAGCTGACCCATGGCCTACTTTCATCTCAGCAAGTATGTCTTCAAAAGAAAAGGAGAGCTTTACTGCCTTTTTCCAAGCAAACCGGGTTGTCTTTTCCTGGCATTATCATAAAATTCCTGGTTTAGATCCTCAAGTCGCAGTCCACTGACTTGCCATTGATCAATCCGTCAAGCCCGTCAGGCAGAAATCAAGAAGGTTCAAGCCTGATCTTGAAATGCAAATAGATGATGAGGTGACTAAACTCAGGCAAGCAGGTTTTATTCATGAGGTCATATTCCAAAAGTGGCTGGTGAATGTTGTCCCAGTCAAAACGAAAAATGGCCAGATTAGGGTTTGCATCGACTTTCACAACCTGAATGCCACCTGCCTAAAAGACGACTTCCCGTTGCCGTTTATGGAGATGCTCATTGACTCCACCACTTGTTTATGATGAAAATCTGAAAGATCTACTGATGAAGAACTCTCAGATTGTAACACCTTCAAACTGATGAAAATAAAAGAAATAAAGTGGTAAAGAAAGTGGGACAAATCGAATTCAGATCTGAGGCTAGATCTGCCCGGCATCGAGCAGATCTACTCTCAGATCTGTGGCTGGACCAGCATGATCCAAGATATTACAAAATATGATTCTTAAGAAAATGAAAAGATCAAAATGAAATGAAAATAATAAAGTAGAAGAAGTAAAATGAAGGAAATGATACCGAACCGAGCCGGATGGCTCGGGACTCCCGAGCCTTCTAGGGCTCTCCCGTATCAGAACCAGTCTTCTTTTTCCTCTCTGATTCGAATGTCGACCAGCTAGTCTCTGGTGTGAACAGTTAGATCTAGGGTTGTTGTGCCCTAGGTCTAGTTTTGATCTATGGTTCTTGTGCCCAAGCTCTAGGTTTCCTCAAGCTTAAGGGTTAGGGTTTCATGAGGCTAGGTTTTTTGGAAGCTATCTTTAGGGCTTTTAATCTCTCTCTGGTTTTTCATCTCGATCTCCATCTCCCTTTCAAATGGCCACGAAAAGAGGCTTTGTAGGGGTCAAAATCTGCTGAGAAGGATATACTCGCATAACAAACACATCTCCATTCAAAAATCCAAGTTTTAAGGGTCTCGGATTTGAGTGACACGGGTAGTGTCTCCCAAATCTGGGCGACACTGGGTGTGTCACCCAGTCCAGGCTGGGCGACACTACGAGTGTTGCCCAAGTCAAAATGTGTCCAAATTGAAATTTTAAACTTTGAGTGTGTTCCTCAGCCTCTTGTGAAGCTCTCAAATAAAATTTTGGTCAAAACGGATTTTTTTACTATTTGTAATGATTTTTCACTATTTGTAATGATTTTTTCGTAAAACATGACATTTACAAAATTCTGAGTCAAAACAGGGTTTTTACAAGGTTCCGGGCAGGCGAACTGGTTTTGGGTCACAGGGTAGGCTATGTGAACTATGAATTTTGGGTTTGCTAGAATAATGTGGTCTTAAGGTTTTAGAAACCATAGAATTTGTCAGATTTAAAAGGGGTGTCTACAGTTGCCCCTCTTTGGCATTCCCTATCCTTCTAGGGACAGATGCGTAACAAAAACTTAGACACTCTAGAGTTCCCTGTCCTTTGAGGGGCAGGTGAACATCAAAGATTTATTCCTGAAGTCACGTGGTCAAAGGGTACACCAACTAATCCCTCCAAGTCATTGCGCTCACCGAGCTCACCCACCTAGGGCATTTTTCCTCCTTTGGTTTTCAGCGTGAGATGTCGGTGAGTTACACAAGCTTGAATCTCGAGTTGGATTTTCTATCCATGCCACTTAACTTCAGGGGTTTTTTAGTTTGAAATTTTTAACCCTAGCATCTTCTTTGATCTCCTTAGGGTTTCTTAAGGCTATCTATACGAAAAGGCTTTCTATAGAAAGAGATTTGTCTAGCCGAATCCAAAGTGAGAGACGAGGCAGCAACGCGGCAATCGTGGCAACACGGTAATCATCATATATGGCTGTCCAAGCTCCTTCATTTTAAAAATATTTTTAGAAATTTTGAAGATAGATGGATGTTTGAAATAGAACCCAGAGTGACGACAAGTTACGATTTTAATAAAGAAATTAAAGTTTTTGAAAACACAAGATATATAGTGAAAATTTTGAAAAGAGAAAGATATTTTGAAAAATAAAGTTCGTTAGCAGTTTTAACTCCTGCAACCATAGAGCCTTCTAAGCAGTTTAGCGGCAGTGATGGACCATACACCCGACCCTTTTACGTTAATATAGGGATAGATTGAATAAATTACGTCATACAGGGATAAACATTTTTCATTGAACATGGTGGTTGTGCCCTGAACATCCGATCTTTTGCATCATACAGGGCTAGATCATACATGTCTCGGCTCTTTTACGTCACACAAGTTTGACGTTGAACTAGATACACCCGACCTTTAATGTCATACAAGGCTAGACATTACCTGTCTCGGCTCTTTTATATCGCACGAGTTTGATGTTTTTCCATTGAAACAAGGTGGTTGTGCCCTAGATACACCTGACCTTTTGTGTCATACAGGGCTAGATCATACCTGTCTCGACGATTTTACGTCGAACGAGTTTGATGTTTCTAAATTCGATTTTGATTGGCAGTTTAAGCTCATGCCACCGAGGAGCATTTTCTCTTCTTTTTTTTTAAAAAAAAAATTGGTTAGCAGTTTAGGCTCATGCTGCCAAGAAGCGTTTTCTTTTTTATCATTTTTTTTTTGAAATTTTTTTTATTTTTGGAAATTGGTTGGCAGTTTAGGCTTGTGCCACCAAGGAGCGCTTAAATTTTTTTTAAAAAAAATAAAATAATTAAAATGTTTTAAAATGGTTGTAAAAACACATGACAACACCAAGAACAATCCCCGGAAGACCCTAAAATTGAGTGGGGGAAATTTGAGCAAATGGTTTTGGGCGACACGGCTAGTGTCGCCCACTTAAGTTTTATGTATTTTTTTTAAATGGAAATATGGGGAATAAAAAAAAAGCTTTTGGACAAAAGATTTGGGCGACACCACTAGTGTCACCCTCACAGGGTGGGCGACACGCCTCGTGTTGGCCATAAATTTTTTTTTTTTTTTTTTTATTGAAAGTTGGGGAACTAGAAAGGAGAGGCTTTGGCAAAAAAGATTTGGGCGGCACCAGTGGTGTTGCTCTCAGAGGCTGAGCGACACTAGGCGTGTCGCCCATAGAAATATTTTTTTTTTTTTTTTTTTGTAGGGAAATAGGATTACAAGGGACCTTTTTTTCAAAAAAAAATGTGGGCGACACTAGTAGTGTCACCCGAGCGACATGGGTGGTGTCGCCTAAGTCTGAGTACAGAATTGGGTGACACCAAGCGTGTCACCCAGACCTCTAACCCTAAAAATTCATGTTTATCATTTTGGGTTATCTAAACCCACTGTTGGCCGAAGTGGATAGCTACAGGTCACGTTTTGAGTCGGATTTGTTTTTTCTTCTATAAAAATCATCCCCCTCCCATTCTTATCTCATCTTTCAAACTCAATTTTCTTCCTCCCATCTTCATCTCCTTCCTTCTTCATCATCTTCCCTCTTATCTTACTAATTTTTCTTGCACTCGTCCTTACGATTTCATGGCTCTTAGGAAGGACAACGCGATCTCCAAGGGCAAGGGGAAGCTTTACGAGCAGGTTGATAATGGAGGAGAGGAAAAGGCCTCCCCTTTTTTCCTTAGGGTTCAGCACTTCCTTGAAGGTCTGCCCTCCCATATTTTGTAGGGCCTTCTATCGGGTGAAGTTCCTCAACGCGTCAATGGTTTTCCTATCGTCGGACTCTGGTTCTTGAATTGGATCCTTTCCGCTCGGCAGCAGCTCGAGCTCATGGCCCTTCTGGCTTCAAATTTGATGATAGGCATCTTGACAATGGTCTCTTGTCATGTGAACTTTCCACTCCTCGAAGCCCTTGATGAGAGATTCAACTATCAAACAAACACCTTCTTCCTTCCTACAGGAGTGACAACACCAACTTTGGAAGAAGTTGCCAGGGATTCTGGCTTGAGCTTCGCTAGGATCGCGTATCAGCCCTCCACTGCCGTCGACAATCATTCCATCATGAGTGCATGATTATTGGGGGCTGCCTACTCTTCTCATGGTCACTGGGGCAATATGAACTTGCTAGTCCGGAATTGAGAGCGGTCTTGGGCCACCGAACAGATACGTATTTTTCTTTTAATGTTATTGGGCTCCGTTCTTTTTTCGAGTGGTCGTAAGACGGTTCGCAGTTCCCTTATTCCTTTAGTCCATGCCTTCTGGGAACGAACGGGCATTTACCAGGTTTCTCACGCCGGGTCATGCGAGGTGATCGATTTATTGAGGGCAGTATCCTGATTTTGCAGGTATATTTTTTAACACAATTTTATTTTATTTTTCCCTTGGAACTCAGTTTTTGGTCTTTGTTTTGGGCTCTGGAACTCATATTTTTGTCATAAGAATTAACTGGAAAAAGCCTAGATTGAACCAAGAAGGTCTTAGTTGGGCGACACTACCAGTGTGTCGCCCAGTCTGGGCTACGCAGCACTGTTAGTTTCAACCAAACCAATTTGTCCCGGATGGTTCTAAGGTCCTAGGTTCTTGTCTTGTGACTTTTTGGGGTGATTTTGGGTACTGTTTTTTGCAGATTTGGGCCTATGAACACATCATCATTGTTCGTCCTCCTCGATCAACGACGGCTGTATCTGTTACTTTGGGACTGGCGTATGTCAATGATACCACTTGGCCTCCTGACGTCAATCATTATTGCAAGATTTTGGACGAGTTATCGACTTTTGATTAGGTGATCAAGGGTCTTGAGAACGTGCCCCTCTTTCTACCTACTATGGGGCATTCATGTCTTATTCTGGTGAGGCAACACTTCGCAGAGGGGTATTTCCCTCACATGGTGCTTCGCCAGTTTCTCCATACTCAGAATTACACTTCTCTTGGGGAAGCAATCGTTCGTCGCCCTATTTTCTGCTTCAACGACACTCTTCCACACTTCTGGTCAAGGCGGGTTTGTCATGGAAGGGGAAGAAGTCTTCTTCTAGTGAGGAGTTGGTCAAGCAAGACATGCCCATCACCACGTCCAACTACAATTCCTGGTGGGAACGTGCCTATCCTCGTCCATTATGCCTCAGATCTTTAAGACTTCGTTAAGAACCTTCTGCTTTTGCTCAGGAGCTCGTGCTTCATTGAGAAGATTGCACCTCGGTGGGTGGCCTTTGTGGCAGAACTCAAGGAGAAGGATGTTGATCCGCAGCCGAAGAATGAATAGCCAAATATTTTATTTACCTTATTTTTCTTGGCACGAATAAGTTGATCTCATGATCAGCATTATTTTTCAGTAGTTTTATTTTTGTTGAAGTCTGTTAAGACTGTAGGAATTTCGATCAAAGGACCAAGATTAATTTGCGTAAATGCATGTAATAAGTTCATTTTCAATAAAGTAAGAATTTTAAGATTCCCAAAATTTTATTTTATGTTTTTCTTGATCTCTCTTTTTTTTTTCTTTTTTTTTATTGCCCCTATTGGGGGGTCTTTCAACCTGTACGTGTGCAATTGATTCGTTGAAGCATAGAGTGGTACTTTATTTGCACACACTTTTAAAACTGGATTTTTACAAATTCAACCTCCTAGCTTTAGGGTTTGGTCTCGAATTTGTGGCTATTAGGTGATCATATGCACACACAGGGATGACCATGCCACATTTTTCCTCAAGGGATCCAGTCGAGAGAAAGACACTCCCAGACTAGCCCATTTCGTCATTGGCGAGGTTTACCCATCCCCTATATGTTGTAGTTGGTAGTTATACTTATACAACCATGGAGTGCCTGGCTAGTTTCAGGCCTTCATAACAAAATTAAGAAGTTGGCTTCAAGAACGAGGCCAGATTGACTAACAATTTAGCCTCTTGTAGTGATGGAGGAAGTCCTTTCTAAACTTATGAAAATGGATTATTTAAAAGTCAAATTGAAAAGGCATTTTCAAAAGGGACGGGCCTTACAGTTTTGCCACCTGTAGCCCTTTTGGTGGTGATTTTCTTTGTTGTGCTTTACCCAAAGATGATGAAAGGATTTCCTTATGGGATCGTGAGAACTCAAAGTCTCGAAGCTGTCCTTTACCTTTGGAGCTTTCATCCTATGCTTTCGTGGGTCCATGAAGAATTCTCTGGATTCTTGCTGAGCTTCCGTCTTAGAGAGGTCTCGATGTTCTTCAGGGTTCATGAAAGTCACTTTGGTTTTCCATTCATGTCACCCTCCCGCATCTTTTTAAGATGGTTCTATTGGGAACCTGCAGGGTTTAGGAGGAGTCTGCATCCTCAAGGTTTGCTTGTGCAGTATTGTTGGAACTTGCAAGTACTTGCTTGTACTTGAGTGTTTTGAATCGAAAACTCATTCTCGGAGATTTCTTTTTTTCTTTTTTTTTTTACCCGTGATGCCTTTTCAGGTTTTCACCATGTCCATTTTTCTTTTGTTTTTTTCTTTGTGATGCCCTTTTAAGTTTTTACCATGCTTTTGAGCCCGTTACGAGTAGTATTTTATGAGATATATCGCATTAATGGGGTCGTTGAGCTCGTACCCCTCTTGATTTTTTATCTTATAAGAATTGCCTGCGTGCACTTGGGTAACCACGAATGGCTCCTCCCAATTAGGTTTGAGCTTGCCTAAAGGGTGTGGATTTGCAGGAGTGAGGAATATTTTCTTGAGTACCATGTCCCCTTTTCTAAATTGTGAAGGAACAACTTTTCTTTGGTATGCCCTCTCGATTCTACACTGAGTATGGGGCCATGCCAGTAGGAGTCTTTGCAGTTGTTTAGTAGGCCCACAGTGGATCGTTTAGCTTTTCGTGTCAATCTTTGCCACCTTCTATTATTCTGTCTAATATTCTGAGAAGTCCTTTGTTTGTGGCCTCTGCTTGTCCGTTTCCTTGAGGGTAGTAAGGTGTGGAGAATTTTTGCGTTATCCCAAACATTTTGCATACCTTGGTAACCCTTTCGTTTTTTATGTTAGATCCATTGTCAGTAATGATTGACTCAAGAACACCAAACTTGAAAACAATGTTATTCTTTATGAAACGGACGACGTGTTGTCGCTGAATTTTGACAAATGATGCAGCCTCCACCCATTTGATGAACTACTCTGTAGCCGTTAATATAAAATGCTGGCCGTTTGAGGCTTTTTGGTGAGATCATTTCGATGATATCAAGACTCCACATGGCGAAGGGCCATACGAGCGGTGTTTAGTTGAGTGGGTACAGACGGTGCGTGGATGAGGTCTCCATAAAGTTGACATTTGGGACACCTCTTAACAAACTTCCAACAATCTTCAACCATGGTGGTCTAGTAATAGCCTTGGTGCCTGATTTTTTAAGCGAAGGTGGCTGCCCCAGAATGACCTCCTTTATTATGTAACTCTATCAGTACTTGGTCGATTTCTAGCTGATCGAGAGACCGCAGAATGATGCCATCAAAGGATTTCTTGAACAAGAGATTACCTCTTACTAAGAATCCCATAGAAAACCTTCGAATGGCTTCTTTATCCTTTTTGGTGGCTCCTTTGGGTATAACTCATCTTTTAGTAGGGACAAAACATTGTGGAACCATGGGTTTTGCCGTAACTAGCACATCTGAAGCCACAAAAGACACTTCCCCATCGTTCTCATTTTCTTGCTCTATTTCTTCTTCGATCCTTGCTGGGGAAAGATCATGTTTTCTCTTGATGTAGAATGGCAGCGTGGTGATTTCTGAAGGAATATCAACCATTGAGATAAGGGTCGCAAGGGTGTCGGTGAACCGATTATTTTCCCTAGTTATGCACT